>WOXC01002897.1:0-133087 GCA_011680675.1 Gymnobelideus leadbeateri | reverse complement strand
ATTCTTCAATGAAGTGGTATACCATAAAGGTGATTATTTTTTATGGCTACTATTTGTTTTTAAAACTATTTGGTTTAACCTGTTATCCTGTGCAGGGTAATGAAAAATCAAAATAATATGCAACTTTCATTATAAGCACAGCAAGAGTTTTTCACTGGTAACAATATTTATCAGCAAGTTGCCCCCTAAAGTACTGGTGCTTTCTTGACCGTATCAGAAAAGGAGCAGCATGACCTTTGTGATATTTAATTACCTACCACAGGTTATGATAAAGCCCTGATTTGGTCTTGTTACTCATTTATGACAGCAAGATGGTAATTGTTTCAAACTGCTAAAAGTGTGGATGTAAAAAGACAACATTAACATTTTTTTAAAATGTCAACTATAAAACATTAAAATTTCTTCCTGAAAAAGATAATTCTAGCAATGGTGTTAGAACATAGTAGATGAAGAAAATTTAAGAGGTAGTTAATATTCATGACTTCAAAAAGCATAAAGAAAAAAGATTTTAAAATGTGTGTATATTATTAGTTCTAAACAACACATACTACATTTACTAATACACTTTCTTTTTTTAAAGCAGCAAGATATACTATGATCCCAAGAAAGCTAGGCAAAGTGCTCAACTGAAACACAGCATGATGATCATTTAAAATTTCAAGAAAGTTTAGAACAAGATTTCATGAGATGACACTAAGAGCACTCCACAATCAAGAACTCTACAATTCATTTTCAAAGACAGTGCAGTACTGGTCAATGAGTGTGCAGCAATAACTGAGTAGTGGGAAAAGTAAAATTACCTCACTTGATCCCTACTAGTTACCATCCTATCACTCCTCCTTTTCTTGACTAAATTACTTAAGAAAGCCACCTCACAACTGGCCTCCACTTCAGTATGGCTTGAGTCCATCATTCAACTGACCTTGATGTTTCCACTTATAAATGATCTCTTAATTGTCAAATCTAATGGCCTTTTTCTCAATACTCATCCTCCTTAACCTCTCTGTAGTCTTAGGCATTGTTGATCACTCTTTCTTCTGGATACTCTCTTCATTCTAGATTTTCATGACACTGCTCTTTCCTGGTTCTCCCTCCTACCTGGCTGAATGTTTCTTTTTCATCTCCTTTGCACCACCTAGCCGCCCCTCTTGTATGACTTTTAAAACCCTTCAGAACTTGGTCCCTTCTTTATTTCCAGTCTTCTTATACTTTACTCCCTTTCATACACTCTATGATTCAGGACCACTAGCCTTACTGTTCCTCACACACAACACTCCCATCTCCCTTCCTTGGCAATGGCTGTGTTCCATGCTTGGAATGTTTCCCTCCTCATATCCACTTTTTGGTTTACTTCAAGACAATACCTTAAATCCCATATTCCACAAGAGGCCCTTCCTACTCCATTACCACCCCACACTGGTGCCTCTGCATGGATATCACCTCCCATTTAGACTCTATATATCTTATATGTATGTGGTTTGTATAACTCCCTTATTAGAATATGAGGTCCTTGAGGGCAGGTATTTTTGCCTTTCTATAAATCCCTGGGGTTTATCACAATGCCTGGCATATGGCAGGTCCTTAATAAATGCCTGACTGAATGATATGTACAGTACCTTTCAACCTGCATAGTGGCATTTACATTATATACACAGGCCTAGCTACTCAGGAGGCTAAAGGTTGGAGGGGTTCTGAACTCCAGGAAGCTATGCTGATTAGATGACAATACTAAATTTGGCATAAATATGGTAAGGCCCTAGGTACAGTAGACTATTAGACTGCCTAAGGAGGGATGAATGAGCCTATGTAGGAAATGAAGTAGGTCCATACTCTTGAGTCATCAATAGTGGGATTATGACTGTAGCTACTATACTCCAGCCTGGGCAAGGTAGTGATGTATAGCCTGTTTGTTCTGTTTGTTCTGATGTTTCAAGAGGCAACGTGGTACAGGGGAAACAAATCACTGATTCTAAAAGTCAAAAGGACCTGGGTTCAAATTCCACACTGATATTTATTAGCTATGTGACAAACTCTCAGAGCTTCAGTTTCCTCATCTGGAAATGAGTGGGCTGGACTAGATAGTCTCTGAGAACTCTTCTATAAATAATCCTATGAACTCTCTTCTGGAAAAAAGTATTCATGATATATAGGCATGAGGCTACTTTTTCTTAACCATAAACCATATTTTCAAACATTTTTCACCACATTCCTCTACTTCAACCTTTACAGTAAAGGCACTGTATTAAGGTATATGATGACTTTGGTTTAGAGGATCTTCACAATTTCTCTACTTCTTCAACCTTGACAACAGATTTCATTGCTTAAACTATCATTACCTTAATGGTGGACCAAGTATGCCATATAATGATGTCTTTAGTTTATGACTGACTGATCAAAAATAACTCCTCTTTTTCCACCTCCAAGGGCAGCCTATGAGGCATCCTTCCATTTAACTAGAACTTCTTTGTTCCTCCTAGTTTCCTTTCTATCAAGAATTACTGCTTTCCAAAAGTAGAATGGATAAATGGGAAGTAGTGAATTCCCATGCAATAAAATCAAATTCTGGATCCCTTTGTCAGGTATGTTGTAAAGGGAATTCTTTTTCAAGAATGAAATGGACTAGTTGGTCACTGAGGTCCCTTCTAACCCTGAAATTTTGTAATTCACAACAATGTCAATACTGCTATGTTCAGTTTCTCCATGTCTCTGTGTGTATGCATGCACGTAGTCAGGAATACCAAAATCCAATCTCAGTTACTTAATAGTTTTATGACCCTGGCAAGTCACTTATCCTTTCTCAGTCACAACTTTTTCCTCGCATTCCCACCTCAGGATTATTGTGAAGATCAAATGAGATATTTATTTCTATGTATATATGTAAACTTACATATTTTATTTATATAGTTACGCATAAATTATATGTAAATAAAAATTTACACAATACTTCTGTGTATCAATACAGTATTTATATATAAAAGTATAATTCATAATGTATTCATCTATATTTATATATTACTCATATGTAAATAAAATCTGAATATGTACATATCCATGCACATACTTGATCTTCAAAAGAATATTATGAAGTGCTGAGGAAAGTTAAGTGACTTGACCAGGGTCATAAAACTATTAAGTGCCTGAGAACAGAAGACAGAAAGAAATCTGTATATATCTATGCATGTATATATGTATATACACATCCTCTCTCATACTACCCTCAACACAACAGTATATGTGTGTATATATAAATTTTTATCTAAAAGAGCATATAAATATTAGATATGCATGTATTTTGTGTGTATGACACATATATAAATTGTATCTTCACAATAACCTGGAAATAGGTGCTATTCAATACTCTGTTTTACAAATGAAAAATCTGTGGCTAAGAAAGGTTAAGTGACTTGTCCAGTCATAGAACTAGTAGGTGTCTGAAGCCGGATTTGAATTTAGGTCTTCCTGATTGTAAATCCAGCAATCCATTCATTATATACCACTTAGAAGCCTCATATAAGATCAAATAAGGATCTCACATTTAGAGTATCAATAATTAAATAATATTTATAGATTGTCTAAAAACTATGATTTCAAGTATCCTCTACCCTTGTCACTGTAGACATTCAGAGGGGAAGAAGACACTCAGAATTGAAGGCTACTTTGTATTTTTGCTAAGCCATGGCAGCCCAGGAAATAATAAATCATCACCTAGTGGTGATAGTCCATATTTGGCTCTTGAATAAGCAGATTCAGGCTGTTATTAAGATTGTCCTCAAAGCTGTTTCAGCTCAGTACAACTCACTATAGTTTGTGTTTCGTTGGCAAAGCTTTCTAGAATCCAAGGTTACTTCTACTCCATGATAAAGCATTAGACTAGGACTTATGTCAAAAGTTGAAATGATCAGAACAGTCAATAGGAATGAGAAACTATAGAGATATCCATAAACATTTTCTCACTGCAGGAGACATATAGGAAAGAGAGAACTACTGTGAATTAAACAAGTCTATATTTTTGTATTATAGTTTATTATCTACTTTTCAATAATGCTATATTGTCTTCAAAGACTGACATAAGCACCAGTTAGTTTACAAAGAGAGACCATGTTCAATCTTCAGTGCTTTGAGGGCAAAAAGCAGATAGTGATTATTCTATCTTCAGTATTACTAATAGTGCATGCTTTGGATAACAAACAAAATAATGTACAATAGTTACAATCATTTGCTAACATTTTACTTTGGTCTGAGAGTCCTTCCTTTTCAGTGTCATTTTGCTAAGTGGGTGATCACTGAAATAATCTCTGCTAACTCTGAAATACCCTCTTCTCTCATAATATCCTCAAAACAAAAAAAATAACAGCTCAGTTGACAGAAGACAATGATAGTTTCAGACAGATGATGAAGAGACTAAAAGGATCATGGAATTAAGATTAAGTCCCAAAATAAACATGTATTGTGCTGTGATATTCATTACTTTGTCATGAGACTGTAAAACAAATACAATATGCTTCTATATTGCAGACATATTTGGTAACCTACACAATTTGATAAGCTGTGTCTGTAAAGATAACACAAACAAAATAATTAAATTTCAAACAGAATACTAGTATTAATAAGGAAGGCTACACCATACTATTAGTAGTTTTAATAGTCAAGTCATGCCTCACAAATCACTGGTGTTAACCATTCAAAAAATAACAGGCAGCTGGGGCGGATAGGTGGCTCAGTTGAATAGAGCACCAGCCCTGGAGTCAGGAGGACCTGAGTTCAAATCCAGCCTCAGATACTTAACACAAAAAACTAGCCATGTGACCTTAACCCCAACTGCCCTCTAAAAAGCACACACACACAAAAAATACCAGCAGCTTTCTAGTATAAAGCATGCTACTTCATTATACATCCCAATGATGTATAATGTATAAACATCCTAATAAATGTTTATTCTCAAGGAATTATGGCATCAAAAATGCATCCCCAATGATACAGCATTCTATAATGTGGTGTGGCTGATAGCACTACATGAAACTAGCAGTGACCAAGTGAATAGCCAGAGGAAACTAAAGCTCTACTTTTAGGACTGTCTCCTATTATACAACTCTGATATATTTGACTCAAGTGACTTGAGGTTCAAATTGCACCTAGTTCTAGTTAGAGCTGACTGTTGAAACTCTCTAGCAATCTTGTGGATGTGGCAAAGTTATGTTTCCACCTTCCTCATCCTAAGTAGGTCTTCTGTATTAGAAACATTCCCTCCCTTTGCTACTGGTCTATGCTGCCTGGCCCCCAAATTCTACTGGCAACATGATGCCCATCATAGCAGGATCTCTGTCGGAAAACCCTATGTAAACCCAGGTGGGACCAGTGTCAGTGTCTCTGGGCCTTCCAAACATTAAGTATATCCACTACTTATCTGAACCACCACCCAACATACTGCCACTAGACAGTAGAGAGGGAACAGAAACCACTCTATCCCTGACTGTATCTGTCCATACCTTCCAATGCTGTGCTTCGCTTTACAAAAAAAAAAATATATATATATATATATATATATATATACATACATACACCCCATCTTAGAATTGTTGTGTGCTATTCACTTGAAATGAGTCCTAAATTTGCATGACACCAAGCATGTATAGTGAATTCCAATCAATCTCTATAAAAGGATTAATGTACTGAGAACTAGATGTCAAAACAACTGATAAGGCTCTATGTATACATCAAGTCACATTTATGTGCAGTAATCTGTACGTGATTTATATTAAGGTGTAGGTGGTTAAAAAACAACAACAAAAAAAAAACTGAAGAGAAAGGTAGTTGTCTTATGAAAGTCATAACTGACAGAAAAGTGCTCTACTTTCCAGAAAATCAGTGTAAGTATATGTACCTATTATTATCCATCACAGTTGAATGAATGGGGGAAAAGCAATTGGGCAAATAAGTATCTGATCATAAAGTTATTTTTTGGTATACAGTGTTCAACCTTTCTTTCAACTTGTTTACAATGTAGCAATATGTTTTTTTTTTTAAAGCAATTGGGGTTAAGTAACTTGCTCAAGGTTACACGGCTAGTCATTATTTATGCATAGGTGCTCATTTTCTGAGGCCAGATCTGATCTCGGGTCATCCCAACTCCGAGGCCGGCGCTCTTATTCACTGCGCCACCTAGCCGCCCCTTTTGGGGCAATTGGGGTTAAGTAACTTGCCCAAGGTTACACGGCTAGGTTTTTGTTTGTATGGATTAAGTGTTGGAGGCCGGCTCCGAACTCAGGTCCTTCTGACTCCAGGGCCGGCACTCTATTCACTGTGCCACCTAGCCGCCCCTAACAATATAAT
Source organism: Gymnobelideus leadbeateri (assembly GCA_011680675.1). Taxonomy (NCBI): domain Eukaryota; kingdom Metazoa; phylum Chordata; class Mammalia; order Diprotodontia; family Petauridae; genus Gymnobelideus; species Gymnobelideus leadbeateri. Next base: position 126,757 of record WOXC01002897.1, on the reverse strand, counting down.
ATTAATGGACATGAACTTGAAAAAGTTTCTTCTCTACAAAGAATCTAGTAAGTATGGTTGACACAGTTTTAAAAGAAAAGCTGGTTATACTGTACACAGTAATAGCAATATTGTAAGGGTAGCCAATTGTGAAAGACTTCACTACTCTGATCAAGACAGCCATCTAAGACAATTCCAAAAGACCCATGATGAAAAATGCTATCCACCTCCAGAGAGAGAATTGATAAATTCTGACTGAAAACTGAAGCATACTTTTTAAAAATTGTTTTTCTTTGTATTATGTTTTCTTTTGCAACATGGTTGACATGGAAATGTTTTACATGACCTTTACATGTATAATAAATATCAAATTACTTGCTTTCTCAGGGAGGGAGGGAAGGAGAGAATTTAGAACTCACAGTTTTAAAAAAATGACTGCTGAATTTTTTTTACATGTAACTGGGAAATATTTAATGAAATGAAATATATATTTTTAAAAGTATGTTATGCCATTATAATCATAAGTAAATCCTGACTAGTCTTCCCATCCCATCCCCACTGTGATGCCACAATCCTTTTTGGAACCCTTCTGGGTATGCCCATCACTGGGATAATGTAGCATTAATCTGTCTCATTCAGCCTTCATACCTTCTCTTTGGGCAATGAACCTTAGAATTCTCTCCCAAAAGTATACATCAGCTGTTGTAAAAAAGAACTTAGAATAAGTAGAACGACTGACTCTTCCAGAGTTTTTAAGATAGAAAAAACTGAGAAATATTGTTCTAGCATTTTGGGGCATGGAGGGCATCAGACAGACCTGTAATTCAATGGTTTAGGGAGTTCACAATGTAGAAATGGCCTCCACAGATAGACTGGTTTGAGAGTACATAAAACAAGTCCCTAAAACCATGAACAAAGCTACAAATTGACTGCCTGCTTTCAGGCTTATTCTGGAATATTAAACAAGCTATAACAAATTAATAAAGATAAAATATTTACCTGCTCTTCTCTTTTTTGTTTGCGTAACTGAAGTCCTTCTTCTTCCCTCCTCCGGCGCATCTCATCAGGATTCAGGGACTTGTTCTTGTAACTCTTTAGGCGGAAGTTCTCTTTTCCTGAGGTGGTCATGATTTCTGCAATGTTATATTGAGAGAATGAGTCCAGCAGAGAGGTTTCCCTGGGAAAGACTGTTTTGTAATCTATCTTCTATACTGTATTGTCATACTTCTACGCCAAAAACTGAGGCTAAAACTATGGTTCATTTTATCCTTAAAGGTTGTTTCTAACAAAAGGACAGGAAAACTAAGTTTCCATATTTCCTGGAAACCAATTTCAAGGGATTCTAAGCTTTCTAAAATGAGCAGAGCTTGACAGAAGTCATTGTACTACATTTCCTCAGATGTCCTATCCTTACTCTCTTTTACTTAAAGCAGTTTTCTTAAACCCTTTACAGTAAAGGTAGAAGCAGGTAACCTCCAACTTTCAGACTTTATTCATCATTCATTATCTGATATCAATACATATTTATTTAGTATACTTAAAGCTAATATCAGCATATATACTTTCAATATTAGAACTGATTATCAACAGATTAATAAGTGATATCACTAAGAAAAAGCTTTTAGGTTTGTTTAGGTCCTGGCCAAAAAAAGGTTAAAAAAAAAAAAAAGAAATCAGAGTGTTAGGAGTGAGGCAGAAGACATGAAAAGTCAGGTGACTGGAACATGAAAAAAAAGCAAAAGGAGCCCAAAGTAAAAACAGTCTGAACTGACCAGAATTGGGGACCAAAAGAAACCAGTACCCTCCTTCAACTAGGGATCTTTGTGGAATAGTTAAACTAGAAAAATAATACACTTCTTGGGAAGGCAAGGAGAAAAAAAAAAAAAACGACCTGGACAGGCATACAATGCATCTCTAGGCCACTTATTAGATTAAGTGCACTTCTGCATATATTTCTTTGCACTTGTAATTTCTTATCTGTATGTAACATGTGCCTTTATAAATCCTACACCCACAATTTTGATTCATTAAAGAAAATTGTTTAAAATTACCTTGCTACTGACAGATTATGAGGAATACAGAAGATAAAGAAACACCAGCCCTCTGATAATAGCTATGAATACAGTGAGCCCTTCATGGTTATACCCTTAAGCATTTAAAGAAAAAAAAAATCCTAATCCTCAGAACTTAGTCAATTTTCCAAGATTTATCTTCTAGTGACTCAGTGTTTGTTTCTCCAGAATTACTGTATTCAGATAGAAATCATATTCTAATAGGTTAACTAAATTAGTGAAATGTCTATCTGGGAAGGATCTGACAGGAAATAAAAAGACAGTGCTTTCCCAATGACTTCAATGAGTAAATGTACGTTTGACGAAGATTGTGAATAACCATGATGAAGTCATCCATTAAAATAAATCAAGTTAAGGTGCCAGATTATTGGGATTTCCTGATGTGGGCAGCATTTAGAGTCTGAGGCACTCCAAAGCAGCAATTTTAGATCAGCATCAACAGAAATTCAAAAATCAGAATCACAGGTCAAATGGTATTATTTAGAAGGCAGCAGAGTTTTATTAAGTATTAAGAAAACATATTCATTAGAGGAAATTCACAAAACAGGGCAAAAATTTGGTGGAAAATAGAAGAGATGTTGTAGTTGGAATATACTAGAACCTACAGTCAAAAGGAAAAAAGTGGATTATTTCTTTCCTAGATGCAGTTTACAAACATAGCACAGCCCGCACACACAATATAGTGATAGGGTACTCAAACCATCCAGACATTGGCTAGATCTTTGTCTCTTTCAAAAGTAAAGCAGATGATAAATTTTTGATTTGTCTTAATAACTCTTACTATATAACTTTGGCTAAGTTACTTAACCTATCTGTGAGAAGCAATTTCCTAAACTGTAAATGAGGGGTTTGACCAGATGGTCTCTGAGGTAACTTTCACCACTATTTCTATGATCCTATGATCATTTTATTATCTCCCCCTTTCCTCCCCCAAAATAAGTCATAATATAGGGAAAGTGCTATTCTAGAACTGATTCCAATTATGAAAAGCTGATGGTTAGCCATTGGGGGGGGGGAGGGAGGCAGGGAAGAAAAAAAGGGAAAAAAACATTTACATGACAACTTTATTATATATTTAAAAGGAATAGCAAGTTGTACATAATACATTTGCAGTGTCATGTACAATGATCTTTTTTTCTTATTATACTGCTATGTAAAATGTTTGTTTTAGTCCACAAATTTAAAAAAGAAAAAACTGATGGTTGACATGTAAACTATGGCAACTTTGAAAGGAAGTTTTAAGAGCCTGTGGTAAATAAGAAGGTGAATCTTTACTCAATAAAGCTTTGTAAAAGATGAGCTGTATGACATTTCCTCAGGTTCCCTATTCTCTTTTTCTGAAAACCTTAAAGAAGCTTTCCTTAAACTCTTTCTAATAAATGTATCATGGTTACTTCCAACTTTTAGTTATCTAATATTAAAATACTTATTTAATATACTTAAGTCAATTGTCTGCATACACTCACAATGCTAGAACTGATTATCAACAGGTTATTAAGTGATCTCAACTAAGAAAGAAAAAGTCCAAGCTCAAAAAAACAGGTTAAAAAAAAAAAGTAACCTAGAACTCTGACAGCTCATCAAAATAGAGAAATGACTGATTTCTCAAAGCCTATGTCAAGAGAGCTTAAGTTCTGATAGTTAGCAAACCAATCAGAAAGGCTTCAAGGAAATTAATGATGACAAACTATATACGTCCATTGTTAAGAATAAGCTTTGCTAAATTCAAAGAGGTAGATTACCACTAGATTGGCTTCGGGTTTATAATTTTTGTTTGGCTACATTTAGTCTCAAAGTACTGAAATAAGGAAGGAAAGGTTGAACATAATCTGACATACACCCTAAATGTGGGGAAAAAAGATTTCAAAGAGCTTGGGAAAAGGATAGGTCACCTATCAGAGCCTAATATTCATTCTACTAGGGAAGTCAATGCAGGAAGAATGGAGCATCTCAAGAACCAAACTGTAATGATTTGAACTATCCCAATGCTGAAAAAAAGTTCTTGTATCCACTGACCCAAAGGAAAAAAGCGTTGGTTTACTTTAAGAATAACATCGAGGGGCGGCTAGGTGGCGCAGTGAGTAGAGCGTTGGCCCTGGAGTCAGAAGGACCTGAGTTCGGATCCGGCCTCAGACACTTAACGCACACACAAAAACCTAGCCGTGTGACCTTGGGCAAGTTACTTAACCCCAATTGCCCTCCAAAAAAAAAAGAAAAAAAGAAATTTTTAAAGGAAAAAAAAAGTTAAGCTATCAATGTCGTATGAAAAAAATGTTCCAAATCACTATTAGAGAAATTAAAGAAATCCTAAGGTTCTACCCTACATTCATCAGATTGGGTATATATGTACAAAAATATAGCAACTCTTTTTGTAGTGGCAAAGAACAGTGCCTATCAACTGGGGATGGTGAAACAAATTATGTTTTAGTAATGTAATGGAATAAGGGTAATAAAACCTACAAGAGGGGCGGCTAGGTGGCGCAGTGAGTAAGAGCGCCGGCCTCGGAGTTGGGATGACCCGAGATCGAATCCGGCTTCAGAAAATGAGCACCCATACACAAATAATGACTAGCCGTGTAACCTTCAGCAAGTTACTTAACCCCAATTGCTTAAAAAAAAAAAAAATAAATAAAACCTACAAGATGGAGAATTAGATATTTTTCTCCAATCCTTACTCTGAAATACGTGTGGGAGATAGAACAATTACAGCCTTATGAATTCACAGTCGAAAACACTAATTCAGCACCCTCCCTTTCCCACCAACCTTCAGGTTGAAGGTAGGGCATACAATCTGACTCACAGGCTTGTGTTCTGGGACCCACTCAAGGATTTTCCTCCTGCTTAAGTTTCTGCTGGCACACTCCACCCCTGCCCTCCTCCTTACCATCCAGCAGTAACAAAAGAACTCAATTCTGCCTACTCAAATGTGGAGATAATTGAGTTATAAGGGGCGAGGGTCCTTGCTCTGCTTAGAGGTCAGCACCTCTGTGGTGCTCTGGTTAGGTAACCCTAAGGTGGCAGATCTGTTGGTATGCAATCATGTCATCTTCCCCCAAGCCAGAAAAAGGGGGAAGATATGGGGCCAGTCCATCAACAGAACTAAAATATGGAGAGAATTGTGTTAAGGGGAAGGGAAAATATATAGCAAGGATACAGTATATGTATATATAGAGCAGGGCTATAACAGAGATGAAGGAAAACTGGAATACAGCTGGGTCAGTCCTATCCACCTAGAAACTACATGGGTCAGGGAATAAAACCAGTGAAATTACTCAATATAGGAAGGAGGCCAGTAACAGGTTTGAGGTCCAGCAGGGGTAGGCCTGGGGTGGGGGGAGGGGAAAGGATGTATAATCCCAACATCAAGTGAGGAGTCAGAAAATGAGCCACAGGGAATATAAAGGGGGTGGGGTGGGTGAGACTAAAAACACCAAAGATCTCAAGAGAAAAAAAATTCAGCTGAAAACCTAGAACACAAGAAGATACATCAACAGGGAAGACACAAAATTTAGAAAGATGAGAAACAAGACATTTGAAACATTATGAATGACTTTAAATAAGTGCTGTAAAACAAAGGAAAATGAACTAACATCTGATGAAACTCAGAACCCTGTGGATTCCCAGAGTGTCCCAACAGGATGTTCCAGAATGATTCAAGAAAGAAAATCAGAATCTTGAGAGAAAAAGTAAGAAAGGAATAAATGGCAGTTTATGGCCTGGATATAAAAAATAATTAACACAACAGAAAAACTCAAAATTGTAGTAGGTCTCTCAAAAACTCAGCAACACATGATCTCTATACAAACACAAAGCAAAACACTTAAATCTTTTTTTTTAAACAAATGCTTTATTAACTTCTGTTTTACATAATTCATTTCCGCCAGATTTTGAGTTACAATCATTTTCCCCCCATTATTCCCCTACCCAACCTCCCAGAATAGCAGTCCCACAAGATATCGCTTCCTCCAATCTGCTCTCTCCCATACCTTCTCCCATACCCCCATCGACTTTTCCAATAGAGGAAGGTGAGTCTTTGCATCCCAATGCCTGCACATCTTATCTCCCTATTACAAGCAAAAGAGTATTAATAACAGTATTTATATATATTTGAAACATTTAATGTTATGACCTCAAATTTCAGATCCATTTCCTTCCTCCCTTGTCACCCATTCCCTCTTGGGAGATAAGTAATTCAGTATATGTTGTACATGTCTAGCTATGCAAAACATTATCATAGTAGATATATTGTACAAGGCTGCTTATAATTCCCTCCCACTCATCCCACCCCCCACCTGGTCCATTCCCTACATGTCCTGTCCCTCTTTTATAGTGGGTACTTCCAACCTCCCCTCATCCCAAGGATGCCCTCAAAACACTTAAATCTTAAAGACAGGATGCCTAGAGACTATTTAAAGCTAACAGGCCAGCCAGAAGAACATGACAAGTCAAAAAACCTGAACATCATAATGCAAGAAATAGTATAAGAAAACTTCCCAAAACCTCTGAACAAAGAAAACAAAACACCAATCAAAAGTACAGATCATATCCAGGAAAAACAAAAACAAAAGCAAAAAAAACTTGTTTCAAACTCCAAGACACCATAAATTTAACAACTGCAATGACAACACTCAGCAAGTAACTAGACAACCTTCAAAGGAATAACACAAAACTACTTTACACTGACCAGAAACCACAGAAAGGAATGGAATAATATATTTAAAGCAAAGGCACTCAAGATGTAAATCTGAGCCTAATCATTAATGAAAAAAATATGGCATTTGAAGCATTCCTGCAAAAATCCAAGAAACTTGGACAGAGGCAGATCATTCAACCTCAAATACTGACAACCCCCCCCCAAAAAAAAAGTCACCCCCACACAAGTGAAAAATAAATAAAAGTAAATGCAACTATCAGAGAAAGCACAATGAAACACTTACCCTATCTCTAGGGATTATTAGAAGGGGTAGGGAGTAAGGGGGGAGGGGACACAACTAAAGACACTTACTGATTAAAAAAAAGGATAAACAATGACCCTGTAATGGTAATGGTAATTTGAAGATCTTCCCTGCCCCTTAACAGGCTTAAGTGAATTTGAGGACTTTTCCTGATTTGAAAATAAACTCTGCCCCCTAATAGGCTGCATGTGGTCACATGGAGCCTGTGGTGGAGGTTTGTTTTTCAGGAAGGCACAACTTTTGTTACTTTGTAGTCAAGTGGGTCATGAGGGTTGTGATATTCTCTGATCCTGGAGAAGGCTATATATAACTCTGAGACAAGGTTTTGCTTTGGGGCTTACTCCTGGGAAGAGTTGCATGATTTGGCCAGATGAGACTGAGCAGTCATTGAGCCCTTGGGCTTTGAAAACTCAGATGTTGGGGGGCAGTAAGGGGGGGAGTCAAGATGGCAGTGTAGAAGCAGGAAAACTCCCTGTACTCCCCCCACAAGCACCTCAAATGCCTATAAAAAACTTACTCTAAACAAACTTTAGGGCTACAGAACCCATAAAGTGACAGAGAGAAACAAATCTTCCTGCAAGCCTGCAGGAAGGGTCCATCGCAGCCCTGGGAGCAGAGCCCAGCCTGGCATGTGCCCAGGTTTTAGCCTCAGGGCAGCCCCACCAGCCCCGGCTAGAGGGACATGGGGAGAGTAGATCACCAGCAGCTGTGGTGGTTTCCAGAATTATCAACCTATAAATGCCAAAGACAAAGTGAGTGGCCAATGTAGACTTTGGGAACAGGGAGTCCCAGAGTAAGGTCTGGCCTCTGACCCCAGAAGAGAGAAGTGGCTGAGGCACGGCAGGAGTGTGGCTGCTTCAGAGCTCCTGGCCTGCACATTGTGGGAGGACCAAGCAACCATTCTGAGGGGTAACTGCTCTTGCTTTAACCTGCTGGGAACTGGATTGCTGTCTAGAGCGGAGGTCCTGAGGTGTGTGACCAATGAGCCAGAACGTGTGGAAGCTTCAGAGAGTAAGCCAACTAATGGCTCCAGCAGCTGAGAAAAACCCAACAATTTGGGACAAAGTTCTCCTCTCTGGAGGCAGAGTTCTACGGTGGCAAAAAGCTCAAAAGTCAAGTAATTGAGTGGCAACATAAGCAAGCAAAGGAAGCAAGGCAAACACAGCAATTTGACTTTGGATTCCTTTTTTGGGGACAAAAAGGATCAAGGCATGGAGCAGGAGGAAGACAACAAAGTCAGAACTCCTGCACCAAAAGCTTCCAAGAAAAAAATGAACTGGTTAAAAGCCATAGAAGAGCTTAAGAAGGATTTTAAAAACCAAATAAGAGAAGTGGAGGAAAAATTGGGAAGAGAAATGAGAATGATGCAAGACAATCATGAAAAGAGAGTCAACAACCTGACTGAAGAAAATAACACCTTAAAAAATAGACTAACTCGGGACAGCTGGGGGGCATAGTGAATAGAGCATTGGCCCTGAAGTCAGGGGGACCTGAGTTCAAATCTGGCCTTTGACACTTAACACACTTACTAGCTGTGTGACAGTGGGCAAGTCACTTAACCCCAATTGCCCTCCAAAAAAAAAAAAAAGTAGACTAACTCAAATGGCAAAAGAGGCTCAAAAAGTCAATGAGGAGAAGAATGCTTTAGAAAACCCAGATGTTGGCATGTCTCTTTGATGACTACTATATATGTGATTGTTAGACAATTAGAAGCCCTGTCTGTTGGTCTGCTGAATTATATTATTTTCTCTGTCTGTATTTTTGTCTACTTGTAACTTCTGTATTTTCTTGGAAGTTCAGGGTGCTGATTTTTTTCCCCTGAACTAGTAAATGATATATGTTTGATTAAAGGAAGATTGTTAACCCTTCTTGAGTTGCTTTCCTTTTAAAAAGCAGATCAAAGAACCTGTGCTAGCAGTTATCCTGGGTATGTGAGGGTGCTTGCAGCTACAGACCCTTAAGAGATGTGTTTCTGAAAGAACAAGGATAAGGACAAAAGAGTAACTTAAAACAGTTGTGATACTACATGCCCAAAACACTAGGGAATAAAACCCAGACAACAGCTTAGAGAGAAATCAATATTTTGTGGAACTAAAATAAAGAATATTAAGGTGAATAAAAGCAGAAATAAGAGCTGGAGGATAGATGGAATGTGTGATCTACACTAATCAAATGGTTTCTTTGCAAGGAAAGGAGCTACAGAAGAATGGGTTAGGTAGCACAGGGAGGAAATGAAAAGAAAGGAAAAGAACGGGAAAGATCTTGACTCATTCAGCTTTTAAGGGGGTTCCTAATGAAGAACATTTCCATGGAGGGAGAGTATATTTTGTAATGGGGGCTGGGAAGTGGGAATGCTATAATAGTTTAATCTGTAGGGACATGGTGCACAGGGAGGCCACTTCCTCTGAAAGAGTTTTGTATCTTCATGGACAACATCCTACCTTAGAAATAAAACTATAGCCACTACTGCTACTAGAGGGTAGGGTGGAGGAAGTGAACAACACAGGAGCCCCAAAAGTAAACAGGCACAGACCTAGAGAGAAGATTGCATGGCAAATGGAAGAGGATGGAGGGAATAGGAATTTATATGATGATATTATCCCCATTTTATAACTGAGGAAACTAAGGCAAAATGTGGTTAAATGACTTGCTCAGAGTCATACAGTTAGTAACTATCTGAGGCTGGATTTGAACTCAGGTCTTTCTGACCAACATTCTATCTACTGTGCCACCATCTGACTCTGAAAAGGGGGTAAAAAAAATGATTATGGGAAGGGCAGGGGGCAGAACTGGACCACAGGACTTGGGACTTCAACTATGGAGCAAGCTTTCTATCTTTATTACCTCCTTCATGAATTGATACTTCTAAGAGTAAGGCACAGTGAATAGAGCATCAACCCTGGAGTCAGGAGGACCTGAGTACAAATCCAGCCTCAGACATTTAACATTTACTAGCCATGTGACCTTTAGCAAGTCATTTAACCCCAACTGCCCTGCCTTCCTCTCTCAAAAAAAAAAAAAGAGTGAGGCATAGCAGAAAAGGGTAGGGGGTAAGGAAGGCAGGGTGAAGAAGCAGGATCTATAAAGCAGTAATACAGAAACTGGTCAAAAGAAGGAACCCAGACTTGGTCCTTTAGAAATCTTAATTCCATAGGGAACAAAAGAAGAGAGGATAATAGAAGAGGCTAAGAAGGAATAAATAAGCCCAAAGTCCATGAAACAATGTATAAAAGTTTAGAACACACAAAGAGAAAGGATCAATGAAGAGAACAAATTAAAGAAATCCTTGTGGACTTCAAAAATTTATACATAATTTCATTCACAAGAAATGGTGAGAGAACCCAGGAAACTTCACCATTTCACAAATCAGGTCCTCCTGACTCTTAGGGGCAGTGCTCTATTCACTGCATTTCACAATTCACAAGTCACAACTTTGCCAGTACCTACTTGTACAGGCAAACTTCAGGTCTTTTTCAAGATAAAGTGTGCAGTAGGAGGCACATGTAAGGAGGGCAGGGTGAAGAAGCAGGATCTGTAAAGCAGTAATACAGAAATTGGTCAAAAGGAAGGAACTCAGACTTGGTCCTTTAGAAAATAAAAAAATGTAAACAAAAGAAGGTGGAATGTAGTAAGGAGGACAGATTTTTAATTAATCACTTAAATGGGGGGGTAATAAAGGGTTAGAAAAAGGGGAAGAACTAAGACAACTAGTTCTAAGAAGGAAGATATAAATTAAGTAAAGCTACAAAAGTAAAGTGAGGGGAAGAAAGCCTGTAAGAATAGGATAACCTTGGAGTACACACACCAAATACCGTCTTAAAAGAAAGGAAATAACAAAAGAAAAATTAATAATAATTTTTTAAAATTTTTGTTTGTTTTTTGCAGGGGGAAAGGTAGGGCAATTGGGGTTGACTTGTTTAAGGCCACACAGCTAGTGTTAAATGTCTGAGGCCACATTTGAATTCAAGTTCTCCTGACTCCAGGGCTGGTGCTCTATTCACTGTGCCACTCAGCCACCCCAATAATAATAATTTTTTTTAAATACCTGAGGCACAAATGTGGAAAAACAAATTCAATTCCATAACTTTAAATGAGTGAATTAACAATAAAAAAGTGATATACTTGATAAGAAAACAAAATCCTGTAATTTATTGCTCACAAGGAACACGGATGAGAAGCTGGACCAAAATTTACTAAGTATCAAGTGAATACAAAGAAACCTGGGTTGAAATCATCAAAGGAAAAAACAAAAGATACAAACAAGGAAATTACAACAAATACAGTCAGTTCCTGGTTCTGAAAACATAAATCTGTTCCAATCAAATTGATATATTTGGGAATGATTTGATCTCAAATTCCAACTCAAAATTTGTATTTATACATAATTTCATTCACAAGAAATGGCGAGAGAACCCAGGAAACTTCACCATTTCACAACTCGTAAGTCACAACTCTTCCAGTACCCATTTGCATAGGCAAACTTCAGTTCTTTTTCAAGATAAAGTGTGCAGTAGGAGCTATGGGCTGGGGGGGGGGGGGGATGAGGGAGGGCTGGTTGGCTTTATACCCCCAACAGAAAGGATGTGCCCTGGGGGGAGTAGTCTAAAGATCCAATGAGAAAGGATAAAGGGGCACAGCAGTGCTGGAGGCATGAGTTGATCGGTCACATGTTTTTCCTGTGTGCCCATTCTTCCCACTGATGCTAAATATATTTGTAGGACAGTGTGACCAGGGTTCATGAGGGGGAATGTTTTGTATCTACTGTTCTTACTATGCTATCTTAGTGTTTCCTTCTTTGAGCTAATTGTGTCAAGGACTATTAAAGTCAAGTAAATCAGTGGAAGCATTTGAACTATGGAGTTTTAGAAGTGGGGGCTCAGAGTACCCTGAACCTGGATAGCTGCTTCCCTTCAAAGAGACCAACTCATAAATAAGAATTTTAGCTAAGAAGGGTAGCTACTGGAAGGGGCACTTCAGAAGGAACAGGGTAACTGCTGAGTAGAAGGAAATAATAACCAAAAAATGGAAAGTAGGTAGAACTCCTTAACAAGATGATTTGTTTTTCTGGGTAGAGGAAAAAAAAGAAGTATCTTTAGACACTGAGAGGTAGTATACAAATGCCTAACAGACAGTTGAAGTTCAAGATAAGTGAAGCGTGGGGCGGCTAGGTGGCGCAGTGAATAGAGCGCCGGCCCTGGAGTCAGAAGGACCTGAGTTCAGATCCTGCCTCAGACACTTAACCCACACAAACAAAAACCTAGCCGTGTGACCTTGGGCAAGTTACTTAACCCCAATTGCCCTAAAAGGGGCGGCTAGGTGGCGCAGTGAGTAAAAGTGCTGGCCTCAGAGCTGGGATGACCCGGCCTCAGAGCTGGGATGACCCGGCCTCAGAGCTGGGATGACCCGAGATCAAATCCGGCCTCAGAAAATGAGCACCCACACATAAATAATGACTAGCCGTGTAACCTTGAGCAAGTTACTTAACCCCAATTGCTTTAAAAAAAAAAAAAAGATAAGTGAAGCGAGTCTTTCAGTAGTTACTAGACTTCAAAATCATGACAATACCATAGAAATGTTACCATGAATGAAGACAGCAATCTATCTTGTCTTGTATAAATTATTCAAACACTCCCATAAATCCCCCTAGGGGTTCTGTGGACTTTCCTTTAGCTATCTTGGAATTGTATGCATACCACTGGAGCATGTGTGCCATCCATCAAATATCCCTTCTTCTAAATGCATAACTCCTTCCTCTTCTTGTTTAGTTCTGGGACCAGAATACTGTCCATCTGAACTGCCTGATCAAGACAAATGGACTAGGTCTACTAGCAGTCAATCCAACTACATATCATAATACAGACACTTGGCTTGTCCTGTGTGTATAAAGAAGCTGGGTGGCAGTGAATAGAACACTGGGCCTGGAATAAGGAAGATGAGTTCAAATTCAGTCTCAGACATTTTCTAGTTATATGACCTTGGGCAAATCACTTAAAACTCTGTTTTCTTCAGTTTCCTAAACTATAAAATGGGCTTAATAATAGCACCTACCTTCCAAGGTTTTTGTGACGATTAAATGAGATAATATTTATAAAGCATTTAATACAATGATACAATGCCCCACATATAGTGAGTGCTATATAAATATTAGCTGCTATATGATGACAACGATGATGATGAGCTCAGAAATGGATCACGATCCTTATCACAACCCTTAATTATGAAAATACCCCCATGAAATACTATGAGGTCCTAAGCCATCTTTTCTATTCTTTGTATAAAAAGTAAACTCATAAGTTTATTTATCCCATGAGTTTAATTATCAACTCTAAAATGACTCCAATATTTATAGAGATCCTGCCCTAGTCTTTTTTCCTAGGCTCCAGTCCTACATCACCAAATGCCTATTGGACAAGAATATCTTGAGGGAATCTCAAACTCAAAACAGAACTCATCTTTCTGCTCAAACCCAGCCCTCTTCGAAATTCCTCTATATCGATAGAGCAAAGGTTCTCAAGTACCTCAATGGTCTTGGAGGACTCCTAAGGTCTCCAAAACCTTTTCAGGGGAGCTGAAGCCCAAGCTATTTTTATAAAAAATATAAGAGATTATTTTTTCCTTTTCACTCTTATTCTGTCACAAGTTACATGTTGTTTGTTATTCAATCATTTCAGTTCACTTCTTTGTGACCCCATTTGGGGTTCTACTGGAAAAGATACTGAAGTAGTTTGCCATTTCCTTCTCCAGCTCATTTTACAGATGAGGAAACTAAGCAAAGTTAAGTGACTTGCCCAGGGTCACACAGCTAGTAAGTGTCTGAGGCCAGATTTGAATGCATAAAGATAAGTCTTCCTGATTCCAGGTCTGGCACTCTATCTACTGTGCTACCTAGCTGCCCACAAGTGTTATGTATGGAAGAGTTTTCAAGAGGTTGCATACTTTCAATTTAAATATTTAGCTGCAAATATGAAGGCTGAGTTAATATCTCATCTTCAAAACTATACTTTTCTCTTACAAATGGACAAATCTACAAATGACTAGACTTGTTTTGCTTATATTCATCAAAGTTCTTGAATACCATGTTTTCCCTGGAGCAAAACCAGGGACCTTTGGAGCGACAGTACAAATGCAAAGGTGAGTAAAATCATCTGAGTCATGAATCAAAAGCAGTTACATTAAACTGTAAGTTACCATATTCTTCATGTCACAATCACAGGAAGAAAAAAAAATCAGCTGCACTTAAGAACGCCCTTGATGAAGCAATAAAAAAATTAATTTTATTAGAACTCAGCCCAAACCTTGACTACACATCTTTTAAATATGCTGTGTGATGAAATGGGAAGTACCTGTTAATAAGTACTTCTACTCCATACTGAAATACAATGGTTATCTTGAGAAAAGCACTTTTACTTTGTTCCTTAATTCAAGTGGAAACTGAACTACTAGATCCTTTTTTCATAGAACATTATATGAAAGAATGACTGGCAAATTATGTTTAATTAAGATTTGGGTATCTGGAAGACATCTTCCCCAAAAATGAACAAAGTGGGGCTGCTCTTCAAATAAAACTAATGACAGTATTTGTTGGAATGATAAAATTCAAGCTTTCAAACAAAAATTAAAATCTTGGAAAACTTGTATCCACCACCATGAACTTGACAGCTTTCCAATACTTTTTTTCCAAAGACTTTTCTGATGACATCAATGAGAATGTTAACGAATGTGATTTTTTGATATTGTATAATGAGGTGCCAAAATTTAGAAGGACAGACTAATGTCTAAAAGAGGAAAAGTTAACTGATTTGGTTTTGGATTTCACACTGCAGCTAACTTCAAGAATCTACCACTTGTCAAGTTTTGGTGTAATATCAAAGAATATCCACAGTTACTTGAAAAGGCTATTCCTCTCTCAATAAAATCCAGTAGCTTCCTATTGCTTCCAGGAGCAAATACAAAATGTTCTGTTTTGGCATTCAAAGCTCTCCATAAACTAGCTCCCCCTCCTTCCAGTTTTTTTACACCTTATTCCCCAACATGTACTATTCAATCAAGTGACACTGAACTCCTGGCTGTTCCATGAACAAGATGTTCCATTTTTTAGCTCCAGGAATTTTCTTTGGCTGTCCACCACGACTGGAATACTCTCCTTCAACGCCAAATATTAACCTCCCTGGCCTCTTTTAAGTCCCAACCAAAATTCCACTTTCTCCATCAACGATTTTCTAACTCCTCTTAATAACTCCTCTTAATTCCAATGCTTACCCTCTTTTAATTATTTCCTATTTATATTTTACATAACTTGCTTTGTATATATGTGTTTGTATGTTATCCCCTTAGTTAGACTGTTAAGCTCTCTGAAGGCAGAGGCTATCTTTTACTTCTTTTTGTATTCCCAGCACTTAGCACAGTGCCTGGCATACAGTCAGAGCTTAATAAATGTTTATTGAATTGAACTCAGTCATAATCCTTCAACGGTTAGCACCCTTCACATCAAATCACCTCCTACTTTGTATATACCTCTATGTATGTTTTGTCTCCCCAAATAGAATATAAACTCCTTGAAGGAAGAGACTATTTGGATACCCAGCACCCATTTTACAATGCCTGGCAATTACAGTCACTAAGTAAATGCTTATTAAATGATTAGAAGCAATTTCTTCTCCAAAAATTTTTTATTTAGCTAAACATTTATACAGGAAAATAAAGACAGATCTCTCATAGGTAAAAATATTAAAAAATTAACCAGGGGGGCAGCTAGGTGGCACAGTTAATAGAGAGCACTGGCCCTGGAGTCAGGGGGACCTAGGTTCAAATCAGGTTCAGACACTTAACACTTATTAGCCATGTGACCTTGGGCAAGTCACTTATCCCCAATTGCCCTGCCTTCCCCCCTCCAAAAAAAAAAAAAAATTAAGCAGGGCAATTTCTCAAAGAGAGGACAAACTTGATAAAGACTCACAATTATAAAATTATTAGGTTCACTTAAGCCATATGTTTTTGGATATATGATCCCCTATTTGTTAATATCAAGGCAAATCAGCAAGAATTAAGTATTTACTATGTTTTAAGCACTGGGGAAATAAAGAAAAGCAAAAACAGTCAAGTCAAAAATTTCCTACTAAAAAGATGCCTTTACTATACACCTGTATAATCCACTTGCAGCTTAAATCAAGATATCCGTCTTAAATGCCAAATAGTTTTTGTTGTCAGAAATTGCAGAGCTGAATGTCATCCTTCTACTGAATGTTAAGAAAGGGAACCTCACATTCCAGTTTTGCTAGTGTGTGACCTTGGACACAATTTTCCCTAAGAAAAATGACCAGACAATTGCCAAGATGTCTTCTATCTCTGAAATTCTAAACTTCTATAACCTTAAATTTGATGGAACAGAGTGACTTTTCAATTCAATATAATCTCAAAAACACAGAGACAGTAAAATCTCTCTGAGACAAATAACATTTGATGACTGACCCCTTGGCAATTATTTTCCATATGACTCAGGCAACTTCCTAAGTGTCAGCTACTAAGTCATAATTGTGATCTAAGTGGGAAGAATTCCCCACGCTGATGAAATCACATGTCCTCTGTTCTGTAAAATTAACTTGTGATTATTTTTGCTTCTGAAGCCTTAAACTAAGTTTAAATACATGATAAAAGTATAATACAATGTCAACACGAGGTCCTTGAAGTTCAGAGGCAGGACAAAATGGCAGAACCAGGGAAACCAAGAAAAAGTTGGGGGTAAAATAGGGCAGTAGGCCTAGACTTAGGATAAAATTCAGAAACTAATGGTCAAGACTAAATTTCAGGATCTGAGTCCAGACTCATGAAATACCAAAGTAAGAAAGAGTCAGTAAGTCAAAGGGGGTATGGGAGAAGATATGGGAGAGAGCAGATTGGATGAGGGGATATCTAGTGGGACTGCTATTCTGGGGTGGTGGGTAGGGAAAAAATGGGGGAAAATTGTAACTCAAAATCTGGTGGAAATGTAAACCAGAAGTTAATAAAACATCTGTTTAAAAAAAAAAAAGAGTCAATAAGTTGAATCTAGATAGAAAAGTCTGCTGAGGTAGGGGATGAAAGGAGAATGGAATAAGTGCCTATGATGTATCAGCCACTATACTACACTATACTAATATTTTTAATAAATATTATCTCAGTTGAGATAACAGTCTCTCCCTATTCCCTTTAGTTCAGTTAACTACCTGCTAACCACTTTCTGTGGGCCCCACAATGACTTCAATTTTAACTGTGGGGAAATAAAGATACTTTGGCTTAGTATCAAGACAGCTTTCAATCAATAAACCAACAAATTATTTACTAAGATGAGCAGTATATGCTTTACATGGGGGGTGGCTACTGTAAGGGCACTGACACAGGAGATATAGTTTTGTCATGTTAGCACACATAAGGAGCAGTGAAAAGGCTGGTTTAGTTAGGTGACACAGTGTAAGAATAGTAGTAATATTCAGTGATGATGAAAAGATAGGCTGGAATGAGGTTGTAAAGGGCTTTAAAAGCTACAACCAAAAAACAATTTTAAACGAATGTTGCAAAATTCCAAAGAGCAAACTTGGCCCTAAAAAAAAAAAGATGAGAAAACACTCCTAACACACATACACTTCCACAGAAGTGTCCCCCACACATGGGTATGGAATATTGCAAATAATGTCACTTATCTTGATGTACTGATCAAGGCTACTGATATTTTTTCTTTTTTTAAGTTCTTTGTCACAAGGATAACTCTCTGGGAGGAGGGAGGGGAAAATGTCAGGAGGAAATCTAAGTGATAGAAAAATAAAAGATACCTATATATAAATATATATATATATATTTTTTTTTTAAACAAAACAGAAATTTTATTTGATCTGAGAGGCAATAGTGAGCCACTGGAGTTGACAACAGGAGTGACGGTACAAACTGCATTTAAGGAAAACCATTTTGGCAGCCAGAAAGCAGATATTGGATTGGAGTAAGGGGAGATTCGACACAGAGAGAACAAAAGACTGTGTTGATAACACAGTAAGAACTACTGAAGGCCTGAACTAAGGCACTGACTGTCTGCCTCCACCAGTTACCTGATCTGAGTTATTCTGATGCCAACCTCTCAAGGGCTGGATCCTAAACTTCTTTACTGTATTTCTTTGTACTCAATTATCCAGTTTCTTTAAGTATGGGATGTTCTAAAGACTCAAGCTTGGCTTTCAATTTATGCTGTCCCATCCTTTTGTGAGGGGATTCTGAAAATCCACTGCCCAGTTCCTCAGGTTCACAACCTAGTAGTCAACCTGAACTCCTTGCTATCTCTCACTTCCCCTATCTATCTGCTGCCAAAGCCTGTGAATTTCACCTTTCCAACATCTTAAATAAGGCCCCTTTTCTTTCCTTTGACATCATCACTAGGCACTTATCACTCCACACCAGGACTATTGAAATAGCCTGCTGAAAGGTCTACTTGCTTGAAGTCTCTACCCTTTCCAATCCATCCTCATTCAGCCATCAATGTGATGTTCCTAAAGACTAGTTCAGCCTACTTCAAAAGTTCCCTCTCAGGGGCGGCTAGTTGGCGCAGTGAGTAAGAGCTCGGGCCTCGGAGTTGGGATGACCCAGGATCGAATCCTGCCTCAGAAAATGAGCACCCACACATAAATCATGACTAGCCGTGTAACCTTTAGCAAATTACTTAACCCCAATTGGTTAAAAAAAAAAAAGTTCCCTCTCCCTCCACTGGATTAACTAAATCCAGTGACTTCCTATTGACTGCAGAAGCAAATACAAAACTTTCTGGCCTTCAAAGTCCTTCTACTTTTCCAGTCTTCTTACACCTTACTCCCCTAACCAAGTACTTGGACTCCTGGTTATTGCATAAACAAGATACTCTTTCAGCTCCAGATAGTTTCTCTGGCTGTTCATCATACCTGGAATGCTCTCCCTCCTCCAATCCAACTACTGACCTCCCTTAAACTCCAACTAAAATTCCATCTTTTAGAGAGAGTCTTTCCCAATCTCACTTAATTCTAATGTCTTCCCTAGGCTAATTATTTTCTACTTATCCTATATATGGTTCAGACATGGTTCTATATATTTGTTTTTATGTTGTCTCCCCCATTTGATTGTAAGCTCCTTGAGGACAGGGGCTATCTTTTGCCTCCTTTTCTAATCCCTAGAGACTAGCATAATACTCAGCGCACAGTGGGTGCTTAAAAATGTTTGTTGATTGATTCTGTGCCCAAGTCCTAGCTTGTTTTCTGGGTCCCTGATCGGTCTTGGAAAAACTCTTCCTAAGTCTGTGCCAGAAGCCTATACTTTTCTCTAGCTCCTATAAAACTGGTGTTTGTTTTTTCCTTCATATGGAAATCCTGTCATATTCTCCACTGCAGATAGCAACCTCTAAACTTATCTAGGCTCCAAAAACCCTGAGTCTGTTAGTCAAAAATCACTGCAAATTTGCCCGGATGGATCTCTGAAACTACCAAAAGATAAAACTGTTCCTTTATCTTGTAGACAATATATTGCTGGATTCTGACTTCTAATCAGTTCTGCTATCTTCCGTCATTTTATGAGTTTATCCCTTTCCCATTTATGACAGCTATGCATTTCCTTCCTGTTTATTCTCTTTTTACCCTGTCCTGGTTAGCCTTTGAGCACTGCCTCCTTTAATCTGTCCTTCTTATCACCCATCCCTTTTCTCTTAGCTCCTTTCCTTCCTATTTCCTTGGTGGGTAAGATGAATTTCTACACCCATCTCTGTGTGTATATAAACTGTTACCTCTTTGAACAAGTGCAGAAGAGAGGGAGGTTCACACACCGCCCACTCCCCCTCATTTTCCCCTCCATTACAAAAACTCTCCTTGTCTAACTATTTTGTATGATATCATTTCCCCCATTTTTTCTCTCCCTTCCATTCTTTTTTTTTTTTTGAGACCATCCCAACCTAATACTCACCCATACCCTCTAAGCAGAGAGATTCCTAATTGATGATAAAGTTCTTAGTAGTTACATAGGAGTAGCTCTTGGTGTCAGGATGACCTGAGTTCAAATTTAGCCTCAAGACACTTAACTAGCTGTGTGTTTGGCAAATCACTTAACCACGAGAGTCTAAAAAAAAAAAAAAAAGAGTTACATTTATCAACTTCCCATATAGGAATTAAACAGTTTAACCTTAAGTCCTTTATGATTTCTTATTCATATTTACCTTTTTATGTCTCTCTAGAGTCTTGTATTTAAACGTCAAAATTTATATTCAGCTTTGGTTCTTTTATTAGGAATGTTTGGAAGTCCTCTATTTCATTAAATAGCCTTTATTTCTTCTCTAGGATTTACACTCAGTTTTGCTAGGTTATTCTCTTGGGTAAGTTATTCCTAGTTCCTTTTGCATTCTGGGAATCATATTTCCAAGCCCATGCTCTTTTAGAGTGGTAGCTACTAAATCTTGTGGCTCCATAGTATTTCTTTCTGAATGCTTGCAATATTTTCTCCTTGACCTGGGTGCTCCAAATTTGGCTATAATATCCTGGGAATTTTCATTTTGGGATCTCTTTCAGGAGGTGACCTGGCAATTCTTTCAATTTCTACTTTGCCCTCTGGTTCTATTATATCTGTGCAGTTTTACTTTATAATTCCTTGAAATACGATATCTTGGCTTTATTTTTTTATCTTGGCTTTCAGGTAGCCAGTGATTCTTAAATGATCTCTCCTTGATCTATTTTTCATGGCTATTGTTTTTTCTAACAAGGTATTTCACATTTTTTTCTTTTTAGTCTTTTGACCTTGTATTATTGTTTCTTGATATCCTGTGAAGTCACTGGCTTCCACTTTACGAATTCTAATTTTTATGAAATTTTATACTTCTTTTGCCAAGCTATTCTCTTTTCATAATTTTCTTGAATTGTCTCTGTGAGGGTATCCTTTTTTTTTTTTTAAAGCAACTGGGGTTAAGTGACTTGCTCCAGGTTACTCAGTTATTTTTGTGTGGGTGTTAAGTACCTGAGGCCAGAAACGATCCCAGGTCCTTCCCACTGTGCTCTTATTCACTGCACCACCTAGCTGCCCCATCACTTTCACTTCTAATATACAATCAGTTGCCACATCTTTTTAATTCCACTTCCCCAACACTTCTTCCATTTATTCCTTTCTTTGTGTTCACAAAATAATAATATAACCACCCTACTTCAAATCCTTATCAACTCTATCTTGAACTATAGCAGTAGCTTTCTGCTCTCCCTGCCTCTAGTCTTTCCTGTCTCCAATCAATCCATTTTCCACACTGCTCCTAAACTGACATTCCTAAAGGACAAATCCATATCACTCCTTGGCTTAAAAAATTCCAGTGGCTCCCTCTTGCCTCTAGGATCAAACACAAATTCTTCTGGCATATTATAATCTGGTTCTAACCTATCTTTGTAAACTTAATGTATGCTACTCCTGCTCATGAGTTCTTCTATCGTGGTATCACATCAATTAATTGATCAACAAGCATTTATTATGTGCTAGTGACTTTAAGAGTCGAAAATAAGGAGGAAGTGCATTCCAGGCATGGGGGGCAGCCCCCAAAGGCACAGAAATAGGAGATATGAGTAGTGAAGTTAACTATATCTTGCTAGCCCCAGAACATATTTCATATGTAGTCCAGATATCTACCCCTGGCAGCTTGCTAGGGGTACCTTGCTGCTACACTCGGAACAACACATTTTGGACCTCATCTCAATCCTTTACTCTTCCATGAATCCCTCCTTTCACCTTCCTCTCAGTTAATCCACCCAGAGGGGCTATTCCCTGTCCTTACTGGTGAGTGATTTGAATGCAAACTCATCTAAATCAAGTTAGCTAGTCAGTTCTAGACAATGCTTCAAATCTCATTTAGGTATCTATCCCAGGCATCCTGCTATGTGTCCTGCTGCTGAAAACACAGAGTCCTATTCTCCAAATCATCCCTACTCTGGCTTCACTTTCCTCCCTTCCGTCTTAACTTTAAAACTGACAAATAAACTATATTCATTGTCCTCTATCCTTGAATCTCTTGCTTCCTTGTGTTTCCATCATTCATACTCTACCAATCCTCAGTCCTGAGTCAACACCA
The DNA here is from genome assembly GCA_011680675.1 of Gymnobelideus leadbeateri. Lineage (NCBI taxonomy): Eukaryota > Metazoa > Chordata > Mammalia > Diprotodontia > Petauridae > Gymnobelideus > Gymnobelideus leadbeateri. The sequence continues at coordinate 104,675 of WOXC01002897.1, read as the reverse complement.
TCATCTACATCCTTTTTGCCCCTCCTATAGTTGAAGGAAGTCACACAACAATGATAACTCATTTCCTTTGCAAACTTATAAGTTCAATTAGTCACTCATTGCTAAAGAAAAATCCTTTAAATTCTTCCCTGATTATTAATTTTCTACAATACAGTTGTATTATATAGATTGTATATTGTATTGTATATATTGTTTACAATAGTTGTATTGTATTGTATAGTATAAAGCTATACTCCCAAACTTCTCCTTTCTTCTCAAGACCCCTAAAGCACTCCCTTCTATCTCCTAGAAGCTGACCTCACCTCCTATTTTTTGGCTTATAAATATCTCCAGACTTAAAAAAAAAATCTCTTTATAAGCTATCATCCAATGTCTCACCTCCTTCTCTATCAAGTTCCTAGGAACAGTTTTCTGTTACCCCCTATCCCATTCAACTTCCTCACCACTGACTCACTTCTCAAACCCCTAACAACCTGGCTTCCCTCTCTCCCATTCAACTGAAACTTTTCTCTAAAAAGTTACCAAAGTATCATTTAACTAACTGTTGAATCCAATAGCTTTTTCTTGGAATTCATCCTTTTAAAATTTTCTGCAGCCTGTTCTTTTGGATACTTTCTCCTCTTAGAGGTTTTATGACATTGCTCTCTCCAGATTCTCCTATCTGTTATAATGCTCCTTCTCCTTTGCCACATTATCATTCAGTTCACATCTCTGAAGTATGGCTGTCCCTGATCCTTTTCTTGTTCTCTTTTCTCTCTTTTGGTGATTTTACTTGCTTCCATGAATCTGAATATCAAGTCTATGCAGATGATTCCCAAATATATTTATATTCAGCCCTCATTTCTCTCCTAATTCCAATCCCCCATTACCAACTAGCTGCTGGGCTTCTCTACCTGGATATTCCAGTAGAATCACAAATTGGGTATGATTTAAAATTGAAATCTTCACCTAACACTAACACTGCTTCTCCAAACTTCCCTATTTTCCATTATTCTTCCAGTTACTCATGTTCATAACTTTGGAGTCATCCTTGACTCTTTACTCTTCCTTACTTCTCCCCATAATTAATCAGTTGCTAAGTCATAGTGCTTCTTCTGTTGAAAAAGATTTCATAATCTATCCCCTTCTCTCCAGTTACAAAGTCACAATCCTAGTTCAAACCTTCATCACCTCTCATGGATTATTCTAATAGCTTCTTAAATCCATCTGCCTCTTCTGCCTTCTTTACAATCTACCCTTCACAGTTGCCAAAATAATCTTACTAAGGTATATATCTGACCATGTCACTCTCAAGCTCCCTCTTTTCCACTAACATAAATGCAAATCCCTCAGCCTGGTGCTTAAAATCCTTATAATCTGGTTCCAGCCTATTTCAAATTTATTACTCCCCTTCATGCAGTCTATATTTCAAGATCATTCTATCTTCCTCTGTGTATTTCACATGCCACTCTCCCTCAAGCCTAGAATACACACTCTCATCTCCCCTGACAGAATTCTTAGCTTCCTTAGGATTCAGCACAGGTATCACTTCCTCCCTAAAGTCTTTCCCTGAATTTCCCAAGTTGTTTGTTTTCTTCCTTGTTATCATACCTTCCCACCTCTCCAAAAGAATTTAAAGAACCTTAAAGACGGAAGCTATTTGTTCTTTTGTCTCTATATCACCAGTTCTAGTATATCTTTGCACATAACAGATAATAAATGTGTGAATTAACACTAGAGCTAGGTATATGAAATACAAAAAAAGTAAACAGTCCCTACCCTAGAAATAGCTTGAGGCTGAAAAGTCAATTATAAATTACTTAAATAATGTTGAAAATAACAATATGGCAATGCCTGATTATCAAAAGCACTATACAGAAACAAAGAAACCCTCTTCTTATTCTGAACTGGCAACAGAAAAGTATAGGAAAAAGAAGTTGGGGGCTGCTAGGTAGCTGGGTGAATAGAGCACTGGCCCTGGAGTCAGGAGGACCTGAGTTTAAATCTGGCCTCAGACACTCAACACTTACTAGCCCTGTGACCTTAGGCAAGTCACTTAACCCCAACTGCCCTGTCTTCTCCCCTGCAAAAAGAAAAAAAAAGCAAAAAAAAAAGTTGCTAAAATTCACAATTTTTTTTTGTCTTTTTGGAGGGGGGAAGGCAGGGCAATTGGGGTTAAGTGACTTGCCCACATAGCTAGTAAGTGTTGAGTGTCTGAGGGTAGATTTGAATGCAGGTCCTCCTGACTCCAGGGCCAGTGCTCTACTCATTTCACCACCTAGCTGCCCCCAAATTCACAAATTTTTAAACTATCAATAAGCACCAACTTAACACTGGTGTTCTAAATATGAGTATGTTAAAATCATCTAATAACCAGCCAAAGTACTAGTGTAAAAATGAAATTATCTCAATATTGACATACTTGCTATAAATGAAACCAGAGAATATAATTAAGCTGCAGTAAAAAGGTTCAATTAATTAACATACTTTTATTTATGTTTGGCACCATGCTCGGTGTTGAAGATACCAAGACAAGAGTACAACAGTCCCTATCCCCAAGGAGCTTACATTCAATCAGGGAAAGTAACAGGTACACATAAGCATATACCCAATTTATACAAAATAAATACAAAGTAAATTTTGCGTACTGAGGGAATCCAGTCGAGGTGTACTTGATGGTACTTGACCTAGGAAATGAGCAATTCTAAGAGGTAGAAGGAGTGCATTCCTAGTATGGGGGGCAGCCGACACAAAGGCTGGTTTTGTCAGTTGAAGACAAAGACTAAATAATGGAGCATAATATGTGAGGAATATAAGGTCGGTCTGAATGGACCACTAAGTGTATGAAGGGCAGTGACATATTAACAAGAGGCTCACAGGTTGGACTTGGGTTGACATATAAACAGCATAATTAGTGTTATCATGGGTCTAAGGCAAAAAGACATGAGATGCTTAGTATGGACAGTGGAAAGAACACTAGCTCGAGTCAGAAGAACTGGGTTTAAAGGTACCTCCGATTATTACTGCAACTGTAATCTTAGACAAGTCAATTAACCTCCCTAGACCTTGGTTTCCTCATCTGTAAAACGAGAAGGGTTGGAGTAGATGGCCTCCAAGATTGCTTCCTGTTTTAGATCTATGATCCTTTTATAATAGCAAAAAGAAATGACCAACTCAGGCACTAACACTTTATGCAAAGGATGAGGAAAGATAGAAGAATGTAGAGGCTGGTAGAGGGAACAAATTAGTATAGCCAGCACCAGCTCAGGAAAAGTGTAAGCCACGGAGGTCAAGAGAAAGTTCAACTAAGAAAATAAGCATAAACTCTGCTAATGAGGTTGAAGGTGCTAGAGGTGGAGATGAACATGAACTCTAAAAAAAAAACAAAAACAGCTGAAGCCAGCCTGCACTCTGAACAGAGATATCCTAACAAGTTCCTTCCACTAATGCAGATTAGTAAATCCTCTATAGTTTAGTCTTAAGAGTTTCTATAACTTAGAAAACTGACTGGGAGATTGAGATGAAGTGACTTGTCCATTGTCATACATCTATTACATGTCAGACGTTGAACTTAATAAAATAACTTCCTGATTCCAAGGTCAGTCCTCTATTTATTAAGCCATGTTGTTTCTTAAAGAGTAACACATGGTTGGGGGAAAAAAATCACATACTTTATTACTAATAAAAAGATATCTCGAAGTTATCAGCTACTGAGTCACATGGCTACTTTCTAATCACTGCAAAAAAATTTGAAAAGAATAACTTACAAACACATCTAGAACATGCATGATAAAAATACGGAAAGAGAAAGAAGCAGCAGGCTTTTGCAAATGACATTCTGCATTTTCAGAATACTCATTACATAACTGATTTAAAAGTTAAGGAAAAACAAGATTTCACTGTGCTGACTGGTCTTTGTTATAAACAAACAAACAACACGAGTCAATAGATTAATCAATAAGTATTTACTAAGCAACTATTATATGCCAGCCACTGTACTAAATGCTTTGTTTCACTGAACAAAAACAAAGAATGAGACAATCCCTACTCTGGAGTACATAAGCCATACGTGCATGTGCATGTACATGTACACGAGCTGACACCCAGAGAATAAATCCAAAATAAATATAATGTAGTTAGAGATGGAGGTTGTGAGAGTTGTTATGGAGATAAAAATGGATTGCTACTTTTGAAGGTAGAAATGTTATTTCCATATATGGCAAGTGACTGTAAATGTGAAGTGAGAGAAAGCAGAGTTGAGGACAATTAAAGCTAAAGTTATGAACCTGGGAGATTGGAAAAAATAGTAGTGTTATTGATCACCTCCTTTCTTTTGGATACTTTCTCCTCCTAGAGGTTTTATGTTTCTAGGACCCACTTTGAAATGTCCAATAGGCAATTAGTGACATGAGACCAATCTCAAAGAGAGAATAGGACTGGATTTATAAATCTGTGAGTCATTTGCATAGAAGTGATCATTAAATCCACAGGAGTTGATGAGATGACCAAGAGGGAGAGTATATAGTAAGAAGGCAGCCCTGGACAGAACTTTGGGGCACAACCACTGAGAATATACTATGCATAATAAGCCAGAATAATGGAAACTAAGTTTAGTCAAACAGGTAGGAAGAAAATCAGGAAGAGTGGTGACAAAAAAACCCAGGGGGAATATGAAGGAGGAAAGGGTGGTAAGTGTCAAATGAAGCAGGCCAAGGATGAGCACTGAGAAAAGACTGTAAGATGTGATAACTGATAACTTTGGAGAGAGGTAGTTTTGTTTGGGGAAAGAAGCCAGAGGCTAGACTACAAATGGCTGAGAGGAAAGTGGAAGCAAAAAGTACATTTTGGGGGGAAGTTTGACAAAGAAAGAAGAGCTTTAGGACAATAACTTGTGGGGATAAGAGTCAAGTAAGGTTTTTTAAGGATGAAGGAAACAGTACGTTTGAAGGTAGTTAAGGAACAGAGAGAGATTGAGACTGAGTGTAGGATGACTGAAGGGCAACTTGCTGGAGTAGACAGAAGTGAGTGGGACCAACCACACACACACACACACACACACACATACACACACACACACACACACACACACACTTTTTGGCATCAGTAAAGACACTCATTATCAAAGAGGGGGAAGAAAGGATGAAAGGGTGGAAGATTTTATGAAGAGGTTTTGAGATATAGTGAAGAGAAGAGTGAGTTTACAGTGAAATTACCCTAATTTTCTCAATAGTTAATAAACATATATTGAGCATTTACTATGTGCTGGGCACTGTGCAAAGCTCTGAAAATACAAATATAAAAAAAGAAAAATAGTTTCAGCCTTCAAGGAGCTTACAATCTAATGGGGGAAGAAAACACACTAAAAGTAAACTGGAAAAGGTTGAGATGGGAAAGTACCCAACATGGGAGTGGAAAACATGGTGGAGAAGTCAGAGGTCCCAAAATGGTGGAGTCAGATGATGAGATGTCTAAGCAGAATTCTCTCCCAGAATATGTTTGGAGTTCATCCTTCAGAGGGGCAGAGAGTAGTGATAGGGTAGAGTACCAAGGTTAATGGTATCTTTCCTTATCAGAGGCAAGATAGGGAGAGGGGGAGGGAGAAGTGTGAGAGACTTGAAAAAACTTAACAGTTCCATATTTCCAATTATCTTCAAACATTATCTGTTTGCTTGCCCCAGAGTAACTTTCAATTAAACATGTTCAAAATTGAATTATGACCTTTTAGGACTAGGTGTTATAATGGAAACAGTAACATACAGGAAAGACCAAAAGACCAAAAGACATGGGTTTTAATCCCAGTTTACTAGTATAGGCAGTACATGGGTGTCTCTAAATTCCAAAGAAAACAGCAATCTTTACTCTCTGAAATAAAATCTACACAAAATAAATGTGATTAGTCAAGTGCTTGAGTCACTACCCCCTCTAAGTATAATCTGAAGGAGTGAACTGGTCCCTAATCTAACCTGAAATAAGAAATCAACAATTTACCATATAGTCTATCAACAAGCACTGATTACATATTACACTGAAATAATTTTTTATGTGTCCTCATTGTCTAGGTGCTTATTTTCTTGGAGTTCTTCAGGAAGACTGATTAGGGAGGGAGGCTTAATTAGAAAGGGTTCTGATCAGCTCTCACCCCTCTACAATAATTTTTAGCCATGCATATTAAAGATTTTAAAGTAAGGTATCTCTGTATTACAGCCTCCTTTCCCTTGTTTCAAGAAATGGAAACAAAAAGTTAATACTAGAACTTTTTTACTAGCAAGAGAAGTAAAATCATTATGCTTTTCTTCATTATTTAGAGGGAAAAGCAATGGACCTAGAATCAAAAGCAGGTTTGAGGCCTCACTCTGCTATTTAGTTAGCTATATGACCTTGGATATCAGTTAAACTCTGAGTCTCAGTACCCCTGGCTATAAAATAGGTAGAGTAATACTTTTACTGCCTACTTCACAGAATTGTTGGGAAGATCAAATAATGTATGTGGAACTATTTTGTAACCATAAAAAGCTATATAACTAAGGCTATTACTGCTAGAATATGCAGACACAGTATGCACTGCAATTGTGAATATGGTCACAGTAGCCGGTAGCCTCACCTTTGTCCTGGCCACCTGAGAAAGATAAAAGGTAACGTCTACGTTGAGTAGTTGGTGGAGCACTGCATACAGCACCAGGGCTTGGAATCAGGAAGACCTGAGTTCAAATCAGGCCTCAGACACTTACTAGTTGGGTGACCCTAGGTAAGTCACTTAACCCTGTTTGCTTCAGTTTCCTCCCTCTGTAAAATGAGAAAGAGAAGGAAATGGCAAACCACTCCAGTATCTTCAACAAGAAAACCCCAAATTGGAGTCATGAAGAGTGGGATACAACTGAAAATGACTCAATAACATAACTAAACTGGGAAGTTCTTTAGCTTTCTTCATTTGAAAGCCCCAAGCACTATCTCACTAGCTTCTCAAGGATACAGCTCTTTTGAATGATTATTTCTCCCTTTCTCTTCAACCCCTTCCACTATGAAGGACAATAACAAAGGGGAAAATACGAAAATAAAAAGAGAGAAAAGAAGAATTCTGGTAACATGATAAATACGTTTCTTTTTTTTCCTGGAAGACAGACACACCCCCATTCCATGCTTGCTCTTATCCTAGATACAATAATTTTGTTCTTGCAAAAACTTTTCAATTTCATGTAGTTAAAATTATCTATTTTATCTTTTGAGATCATCTCTAACCCTTATTTCCCCTTTAAAAGATACCTGATCTGATTCTCTTCTAATATTTCTATAGTGTGACCTTTTATATGAAGGTTATATGTCCATTTTGAGCTTAATGTAATACATCATATAAGATATTAGGCTAAATCTAATTTCTATCAATCTGCTTTCTTGTTTTCCTAATAAAGCATCACATCAGGAATCCTTACCCAAATAATTTATGATCTTGGCAATTAATTGTTAAAACATTAAGAAATTATCATAAGTGGAATGCTCACCTAGATTCTGAGGTTGAAGTGAAAGAATGAAAACCCAACAGTATTTCTAAAAAGTTATTCTTCCCCATCTCATAAGTTTTCTCACTGGTGACTTATTAGAATGCTGCCATCTCTAAAGCATGATAATTCAACTCCCAGTACATCACTACTGTTTCATACAATGGGGGAAATGTGGCAGAACCTAAACAAGATAAATGGAAGCTAGGGAGGATGCTGGAGCAGTCAAATAGGTTAAATGAATCACTTAAGAGAAATATGGAATTAGGAGGGTAAAATGGCTCACGAGGTGGCCAAGTTGGGGCAGCTAGGTGGTGAAGTGAATAAAGCACCAGCCCTGGAATCAGGGGGACCTGAGTTCAAATCTGACCTCAGACCCTTGACACGTAAACCAGCTATGTAACTTTGGGCAAGTCACTTAACCCTAATTGCCCTGCCTTCCCTCCTCCAAAAAGGAAAAAAAAATTGGCCAAGTAAAGATGAGAAAAATTAAGAGGTTGGTCAAAAGGTGCAGAAAAAAAGGACCAAAAATATAGCAGTTATTGAAGAGCAGAGAAAAATAAAGATGATGGCCAAATGAATGCAGAGAAAAGCCCTAGTGTAAAATCCTGAAACAGTGGAAGCAGTGGCAGGTTTGGGAGTCCTAGAGAAGGGTGTGACTGAGGCTGTGCTAAGCATGAAATGAAGGGTTAGAGGCATCCCAACAAGCCCCATCTCAGCTTACCAGCAGGAGATCCCAAAGCCCAGACACCAGAAAGCACAGGAGTGCCTTAGCACAACCAGGGGAATCTACAGACACCAGCACTGCTGGCCCCTAGCTGCTGAGCCTGCCTGAGCTCTAACCCAGGGGGGCACAGAGGTGGAAACCCGAAGCAGCCAGACCACCCTTCTCCTTCACCTTACTCCCTCAGGGTAACCCAGGGGAAACACTGAAAGTCCTGGCTTTGGCCTCAGTCTAGCCACCCAGAGGTTACAGCACACAAAATCAACAACTAGGCTCCTAGCTCCCAACTTGAGAACCCTCTGTACCCCAGAAGCAGAAATCCACTTTAAAAGCCAGGAAATAGGCAATCACAATGGGCCAGAAGCAACTTGGAAAGGGAAGACCAAAGATGATTTAATCCTATTATTGTGAAGAAGAAGAAGAATCGGGGCGGCTAGGTGGCCCAGTGAGTAGATCATCGGCCCTGGAGTCAGAAGGACCTGAGTTCGGATCTGGCCTCAGACGCTTAACACACACACACACACACAAACAAACAAACAAACAAAAAAAAACCTAGCCATGTGACCTTGGGCAAGTTACTTAACCCCAATTGCCCTCCAAAAAAAAAAGAAGAATCACTTTCAGGAGACACCACTGACTCTATATCCACACCTGAGACCACAGAAGGAAATATAAACTGGTCAAGCCCAGAAAACATTCTTGGAAGGGCTTAAGAAGGATTTTAAAAGCCAAATTAGAGAGGTAGAAGATAAATTGATCAATTCTTTTAAAATATGAAATTGCCAAAATGGAAAAAAATCTCACTGAAGAAAACAAATCCTTTAAAAATGTGAACTGGGAAAGGAGATTCAAAAATCAAACTGGAGAAAAATATCTCCCTAAAAATGAAATCTGAACATATGGAAAAGGAGTTTCAAAAACTAACAGAGGAAAATAATTAGCTAAAAATTATAATCAATCAAATCAAAGCTAATAACTCTACGATGCATCAAGAAGCAGTCAAACAGAACCCAAAGACTGAAAAATTAGGAAAAAAAATTAAATATTGGGGCGGCTAGGTGGTGCAGTGAATAGAGCACCAACCCTGGAGTCAGAAGGACCTGGGTTCAAATCCTGCCTCAGACACTTAACACTTACTAGCCGTGTGACCTTGGGCAAGTCACTTAACCCTAACTGCCCTGCCTCTCCCCCTCCAAAAAGGGAGGAAAAAAAAAGGTGAAATATCTCAGTGGAAAAACAACTGACTTGGAGAACAGATCCAGGAGAGATAATCTAAGAATTATTGGTCTACCGGAAAGCCATGATGAAAAAAACAGCCTGGACAATACCCTCCAAAAAATTATCAAAGAAAACTGTCCTGAGATCCTAGAATCAGAGGGTAAAATACTTATAGAAAGAGTTCACCGGACATACCCTGAAAGAGATTTGAAATAGCAAACTCCAAGAAATATTATAGCCAAATTCCAGAATTATAAGGTCAAGGAGAAAATACTGCAAACAGCCAGAAAGAAACAATTTAAGTATCATGGAACTACAGTCAGGATCACACAGGACCTAGCAACTTCTACATTAAAAGATTGGACGGATTGGAATATATTCTGTAAGGCAAAAGAGCTTGGACTGCAACTAAGGATCAACTAACAAGCAAAACTGAGAATAATCTTTCAGGCAAGGAGATAGTCATTCAAAGAAATAAGGGACTTTCAGAACTTCTTGATGAAAAAGTCAGAGCTCAATGGAAAATTTGGTCTCCAAATACAAGACTCAAAAGAGACATAAAAAGGGCCAGAGATACGAATGTCTCCCTGCAGTAATGGCATTTGATGGTTCAGCAAAGGTCTATGAATACAACCAAGACAGTGGAAACACTAGAGCTTGCCTTTTTTACTTTGAGGAATAAGTCAAGGCATCAAAATTAATTCTGTTTCCATTGGGTTCAAGAATTAGAAGGGGCCTCCACACCATATAACCTAACTACCTTTTACAAATACGGAAATCAATGTTCAGAGAGGTAAATTGCCAATGACTGCTAATCAGGATAAACTCAGGAACTCTGACTTCAACTACAAAAATTAATCTTCTTAAACACTCTGCTCTTTCTACTGCTATAACCCTATTAAACACTGAAATGTTTCCTCCATTCTCACCATTTTTCCCCTTTAATAACCATCTTTTAATGCTCAGTGCTCTAATTCTCATGTTCTCTTTCTTTTTTTTCCCAAACTCCTCCATGCCCAAATACTCTACTATATCCTATCCCAAATATTAAATTATGGTACAACACCTTTTCTTTTATTTCTTCCACACAAGGGCCTAAACATTATCATTAACCTTTCCATCTGTAACACTTGGTATTTTCTGTCACTATCTCCTAGTTTATCGGTTCTCATGAGTTCTGGATTTGACATCAGAAACATAAGTTCAAATCCAGCCAGAGACATTTTCTAGTTATATGACTCTGGACAAATTACCTATGTTGCTTCAGTTTCCTAAACTGTCAAATGGGGATGATAATAGCACTTCCCAGGATTCATGTTAGGAGCAAACAAAATGATATTTACAAAGTGTTTTGCAAATCTTAAAGTAGCACAGAATTGCTATTTGTTCTCTTTACTATGATTATTCTCCCTACTGTTTTATCTTCTTTCTTGCTTCTGGTGTATCAGTATTTCTGGAAAAGTGTCCACTTTCATGTCCCAAGATATTTCCTTGTGGTGTGGGAATTCTCCTCTTATAGTGATATTTGATTCTCCTCTTATTTAATAAATATAAAAATAATAATATTTAATAAATCATTTAATACACTTCACCTAGTCACAGATTTATGATTTCATCGATGTAAGCATCTTCTCTAATGATAAAGATCAGAGTTCATCTTGTGGTCCATGTTCTTCCATGTGCCCTCTACAGAGGGTCTATTCAGAGTATAATAGACTGCCAGGAAATGTATATTGTTTTAAAAATATTTTGAGGGTGTCTTTTTTTAGACAGAAGCCATAGTCAGTCATAAAAAAGAGGAAACAGGTGGCTAGGTGGCGCAGTGAGTAGAGCGCTGGCTCTGGAGTCAGAAGGACCTGAGTTCGGATCCGGCCTCAGACACTTAACGCACACACAAAACCTAGCCGTGTGACCTTGGGCAAGTTAGTTAACCCCAAGTGCCCTCCAAAAAGCAAAGTAAAGAAATAAATAAATAAAATAAAATAAAAAGAGGAAACATTGCTACTTCTGTAGGTGACTTGTGAAAGGTTTTAGTTTTAGTATTGCAATTCTAAGTAACTCTAAGAAATAAAAGCTCATTGAACTGGAAGAGCTACTAAATGGTGCCTGGATGAGACAGAATCAATTCTCATCACATAAAGTTAGAAACTTACACCTCCAAAAAGTTCTGTGCTTATTTAGCAAAATGTTAAATGGATGAAGGAAAAAAAAACACCTCATCTTAATAATTTGATTCATTGTGTCAGGATTCAATTTCATGTTCTTTGCCAAGATTCTTTGAAACCATGTCCCAAGGGAGAAGTGTTTTTTATTTATTTTTATTTCATACTTTCTTTTAAGTAGGATGTGAAAAAAGAAAATTGTAACTTTCTGATCTAAAAAGAGACAAATTTTTTTATACTAAAAAGAAAAGATTGCAGAGAAAAACACCCAAGATATCAGTAGAGTGTAAAGAAAACATCATTGGCTTCCAAATGCTTTAAATTAATTCAACAAAATGTCAAATAAGAACATTCAACAAATGCTTACTAAGAAAATAACCCGATTCCTTATCTGTAATTTTACTACCAACTTATATTTTGTGAAGCTAAAGTGAAATAATATATATGAAAGCAATAACCATTAAGCATGATATAAATCAAGCAGTATTACTATTACCATGTAGGTTCCTGTATCTTAAAAGCACAGCTGAAGGTCCACCTTCTTTCACAAATGGAACAATGAACTTTTTCTTACCTTGGAACCTTAGAATTATTTTCTAGTTCATAAATTTACAGTTGGGTGAGAACTTAGATGTCATCTAATTCAATTCCTTCATTTTGCAGATGGGGAAATTGAGGTACAGAGAGCAAACTATTTACCTAATGTCATGCAGGTAGCAGGGGAAAGGGGAGGAATGGGAATAAGCATTTATATAGTGTCTATTGCATGCCAGGCACAATGCTAAATGTTTGTTCGTTTTTTTAAACACTAACCCTCACAATAATCCTGTAAGGTAGATGCTATAATTTTCCCATTTATAGTAGAGGCAGAAAGAGGGTAACTAACTTGCCAAGATCACACATAGTTAATTAGTATCTAAAGTCAGTCCGGGATTCAGGTCTTCCTAACTCCAGGCCTGTGCTCTTTCCACTGAGCCACCGCTGCCTCAGGTAGTAGCAAAGTTGGATATACCCTGGCTCAAAATCCAATTCTATTTCTACTCATTACTTAAGGCTTCCAGTGTTTCATGTCTTCTTTCCCAAATTAGATAACAAGAGTAAAGGTAGGGATCATACTTTCCTATTATTTTGTTTTGACACCTAAGAATGAGCTGGAACACACATTAGGCCCGTATTTATGATGCCTGTTGGAAAAAATTAATTGAATAGCAGAACATGATGCAAATTTTCTGAAATGTCTAATGAACAAATGTTTTTCTTCACTATACCTATTACAGGGTAGGATGGTTTGATTTGGGGAAGGGGAACATGAACTAGTTGTGATAGAAATACACAAAAAAGGGAAAAGATAGGTATAATAAAAGAACATCAATAAAATATTTTTAATATATACAGAAGAAAATGAGAAGTTCAGAAGGTGACACAAATGAGCCAATTTTGTTACACTGCTATGCTAATTAACTGGAGCAAAGTAAACTAATTTACTGACTTAACCACACATTAAAAAAAAGTTTTAATATAGAATAAGTCTTTCATTTGTCAAAATCACTTGTTTTATAATGATTTGGTATTGAGTTCTGAAAATTTTGATACATTCTTTAATTCTTCATCATGACACTGGATATTAAGCATATCTGACAATTCATTTTTCAAAGTCTAGCCTTAGAAAAGTATAGCCTATGAGTTGTTGTTTTTTTTCTCAATGGGGTTTAAATCAAGCAAGCTCCCAGGACAGTAAAAGATTAATTTCTTAACTCCCTGTTGACATGAGGTAAAGGTAGTAATTTTATACTACAATATTCTATTTCTACCTTGGAATTTCTATAATTCTAGAACAATTCTGCTTCTCAAGATATCAATACACTTATCAGAGTTCATTATTCCTTCAATTCCTTCAATAAGACTTATAGGCTCACTTAAAGTTAAAAATATATATATCCTCACCAAATTGTGTGTGTGTGTGTGTGTGTGTGTGTGTGTGTATGCATGTGTATTTTACAATCTGATGACTTTTTTTGGAGTTGTTACAGGTGTATTCAGACTTCTAATAACAGTTTCGGCAGAGTTGAATTAAAAAATGAATTTCATCAGTAATAATTACCTTTTTCAAATCTCTAGTACTTCAGTCTTTGTATTGTCTTGCCTATGTCAAGCATTTTTTTCTTCATAGCAAGAGTCAGAAACTTTTATTTTTTAAACAGGTTTTCTCTCTATTCTTCCAATTTTAAGAAGCCTATGCCACATAGCAGAAGCAGTGATAACAACTTCTTTGGCTACCAGGTCCTTTTGAAGATCTTTGTTTTCTGAGATTAGATTATTTTGCCACTAAAATGTGTCAGTTCCTTGCACTGGTTTTTCATTTTGCACCACAGATTTTCCTTTGCATTTCAATGCGACTGATCCTTATGGGTTAAATGATCTCTGAATCATTTGAGATCCAGGGCAAAAAGACATTGCAATATCTCACAATATAAAAGTTTGCTCTTCAAAAGCTACAACTTTGCATATTTTCTTAGAATAGTTACGGTCCTTCTTACTAACCAGAAAATTAAAAACACAACAAAAAGAGAGCAACAAAACATTTGTGTATAGCACAAAATCTAACTGTCAACTGAAAGAACTAAAGGTGAAGCTGGTCAGAGAAAACCAATTCAATCTAGTTTTGTCTGGTCAAGGTCGGATATTCTGAGCCATCACATTATCAAAGCCATCACAGCAGAAGTACATATGAATGACCACTGCAATCACACACAAAAAAAGTCTGGGATAGGGACTAGACCTGTGATTTTATTTGTATAGAGAACTCTAAGGTGAGGATACCCCTTCTATCAATACAAGTTACCACCTTCTCCACTTCTCTTAAGACAGCTGCCTAGTGTAATGAGAGGTTAAGTAACTTCAATCTATGTTTTTCTACCATCCAGGTCAGCTCTCTTATCAATTCCAAAATACTGCCTCATAATATGAAATCATACCAAAATAGTTGCTAGTGCCCAGTAATTCATATACCTCTGTACTATCATGTTATATTTAATATCTTTTTAAAAAATATATACATAATAGGAGTCAACAGTTTCAAAACAAGTCTTTTTCTGTTCTTTGTACATTGAAATGTACATATACTCAAATATATCAAAAATATAAGACAAAGGGGCGGCTAGGTGGCGCAGTGAGTAGAGCGCTGGCCCTGGAGTCAGAAGGACCTGAGTTCGGATCCGACCTCAGCCAACCCACACAAACAAACAACAAAAAAAACCTAGCCGTGTGATCTTGGGCAAGTTACTTAACCCCAATAGCCCTAAAAGGGGCGGCTTAGGCGGCGCAGTAAGTAAGAGCGCCGGCCTCGGAGTTGGGATGACCCAAGATCAAATCCGGCCTCAGAAAATGAGCACCCACCCATAAATAATGACTAGCCGTGTAACCCTGAGCAAGTTACTTAACCCCAATTGCTTAAAAAAAAAAAAAAAGACAAAAAAAAGGAATGGTGAACTATGACAATTTTCTAGCTCTTCAGTCAAATCTTGCAGTGTAATTGTTAGCATTCTTCATCTTCCCCAGTACCTCAATCCACTAGGCTCAGATTCCAAAGAGATCCCACAAATCTCTAACCAAGATACAAACTGCCTACTCCAAGTCTCCTTTCCTACCTTGGTTAATTATGGATGAACCACCTCAAAGAAAACCTCAAGTTTCCTTTTTCCTATCTCTTTTAAGCCACAGGTGGATTCCTAAACATCATTACTGTTGGAAAACAACTCATGGTGAGTCAGTCAATACATATTTCTATTCAAAGACAGCATTATACTTATTTAGTATACAGAGATTCTCCACAGGTAAAGTAATCACATTTTGTATTATTTAAGGCCCTGAGAAAATATCCCAACGGTTTGTCATCCAGCTACTTCAGATAAATCTTTTTACCAGTTGCATTTGTAATCAACCTTTCCCCTTCCACCTGGCAGCTCCAATTGTCCTTTGGAGGACTGTAAAACTTTCTCCTATTTACAACACCTGCCTCCCAACTAGATCAAAGCCACCTCCCTGCTTCCTATTGATTAACCACAGCAATTTGGATTAGTGGACAGTGTTTTTTCAATTATGCCTAAAAACATTCACCTTATGGCTGAATTCATCACTCAAAACACATATTCAGTTTCACAGGAATTTATTAAGCACCTATTACCTGGGTGCTTAATGAGCAAGGCAACAGAAATACAAAAATGTTCCTGAAAATGTCCTTACCCTCAAGATTACATTCTACAAGAGAAATATGACATTTAAGCTAAGTAAATACAAGATAGATTGTGATTTCAATAAACACTATGGGAATCCAGAAAGGTTCTTGTAGAAAATAGCCCCTGAGTTGTCCCCTTGAAGGAAGCTAAGGATTTTAATAGGGAGTGATCAGAATAGAGTTTAACTCAAATATAAGCAATTTAGTCCACTCCTACAGAACAAATAATAAAGTTTTAACTGCTATTTATTTCTGCACTTTTATCTGTATGTTTTGATGCCTGTATGTCTTGTCTCCTCTACCAGATGGTAAACTTAAGGATCATACTTTATCCTTTCCTAAGTACTCCTCAGACTATTTAGTACTATTTAGGTATTCTTCATACAATTCATCCTCAAATATGTAACTGACAAAAGTACTGCATTAGATTAGTTAACAATTACTGTGTTTTTCACAAACATATTATCCTGAAGTAATATTTCAGATCAAATATTAAGGTTATCTTGGCCACCTGTACTATTTAAAGGGAATGGTATTAGCAATAAGTATAAAGGGGGAAGGAAGAACAGCATTCAAACCCATAATTATCAAGAGACAAGACAGGTGAGCTGCTTACTCAAAACTGGATTTTAGTTTCATACAGAATAGTTCATTTTGGAGCCAAATTTAATCACTCAAAAATCTGGACTAGCTATCACAGAGGAAAAAACAGGTGGAAAAAAAGCCTATTGTCCCCACAATGATTGTAATTGGACAGAAAATCTATATAACTTATTAGCATAAGTCCTGTTCATATATAGCAAATGGACAATGAGTTGGGTCTAAAATTGAAAAAAGCTGGTCTACTTTGGAGATGTTGCAAAGGTATTTAGTTACCCTAAGCTTTTAAAAATACCAACATTCTTCTAGTGTTGTCCTGAGACAGTGCCATGGAACATTACAATGTCCAAATAACTGAAACTGAGACTAAACCAAAGGGAAATAGTGAGCAGAAGCAAACAACAAGACAAAGAAACATGGAATTATAGGGAGAAATAGATTAAAGAATGTTACTAAAGAAACATTTGTGAGAAAAAGATAGGTTGGGTAGATGAAGTGAGGGGTAACTGATTTGACAGTACATGTGTACCATCCTTAACAAGGGAAAGGAAGGACAGCCCTTAACATTTCAGGAGGCTCTGTATGGTGTATTAATGGTAGTCCACGGGGCAGTAGTTGTATATACTGGGCAAATATGGACAGGTTGTGATTTGTACCCTTAAAGGCAGAATACATCCAGATCCAGTATTCTCACACCACACACCAACTCTTCCAGAAAGCTTGATAGGGTGAACTAGCTCAGTTGAAATTAATCTAAGAAGGTAATCAGCTTCTGTCTCAAATCCTTCTGACCTGTCTCAAGTCTGTAGAGCTTCCTTCAGCCCCAAGGCTGATCACAGTATGCCCAACTGCTCTACTACTTCTCCTAGTCCTCCAGACACTCTTGTCCCACAAACATGCCATCTCTTCTCCATATAATGAAATTCATGTTCTTCAAGTATAACTATTTTAATAAAACTATGAAGTAATTTATGATTTCTGCCAATTACTACTCAAAGAACCTAGAAAATAATCTCTTCATTTTAAAAATTAAAAACAGCAAAAAACAAGAAAAAACAAAGGGGGTCGTTAATTAGAGGAGAGCAAAAAAAAATTCTGTATAGATTAAATCACAAGAAAGAGCTTTGTGTAACGGTCCTTTGATTCGTCCTACTGTAAGACAGTATGGAGGTGGAAGATAATTTTTAAAGGACTGATTTTTTTTAAATTCTCCAGTTTTATAATCGAGGCAGCATTCAGGACTTTGCCTGCCTCCCCACCTTCAGGCCCTCCCAGCGAGCTCTACCACCTCCCCGCCACCAGGCAGCCATCCTCCAGCTCTTTTCGCACGTCACACCTCCCAACCCTGACGTTCACAGCCATGCCGGCACACGAATCGCCATTTATCCGCGCTCTAGTCACAAGTGCTTCTGTCATGCCTATAATTACCACACCCCCGTCAGCCTTTTCAGGCCGGTGTTGTTATGACATCTGTCGCCGTAGCCGCGCCCCACCCCCACCTCCACGGCGCAGCGCCCTCCCTTTTCCCACCCCAGATCGGGGAGAGGGGTGGGTGGGGGCGCTCGAACTTGTGAACTCCCACACGGACTGTCCCTTTCTGTCCGGATTAACACGATGTCACACACATACACATTGCCCGGGTCTCCCCTGACCATGACAGGCTCCTCAGGCGCCCCCCGCCCCCCATCTACCACGCAGGCACCGCGTCGGTCCTCGCCCTCCCCGCCGCCGACGCCCCTGCGGGCGCCCAGTCCTTGCTCCCCTCCCCCACACACACCTCCTCCTCCTCCCTCTTTCCTCCTCCTCCTGCTGCTCTCGCCGCCGCCGCCGCAGAACCGCCGCCGCCGCCGGCGTTCCTGACAGTGACCAGCACCTCAGGGCCCAGCCCCAGGCCGGCCGGGCCTCCGCAGCGCGGCCGTTAGCAGAGCGGCTAGGGAAGGAGAAGGCGCGAGCTGACAGGGCCCAAGGATCCAAGCTCGCGCTCGCGCCCTCCGCGCCCCCGCCCTGGGGCCTCTCCCCATTCCCCGCGGGTGGACAGCCCGGAGTGGGAGGGGGGAAGAGAGAGGGAGGAAGAAAAAGAGGGAGGATCCCTGCGGAAGCCTTCCCCTCCCCAACCGCCGCCACCCGCGCGCCCACCTGGTTCCGTGGCAGCCGATCTCGAGCGCACTACGGGTGAAGTGGGGGCGTCAAGTGTTCACCGTTCCCTCGACCGCACAGCTGGCCTGCGGCTTTAGCTGCGCTCACCAGGCCTCGCTCGCTCTCCGCCGCCGCCGCGCACGGAGCAAGCAGCCAGACCAGAGAAGCCGGCGTTCGGAGCGCGCCTGCGTGATAGCAGCCTACGGACGTCGGAGGTTGGGAGGGGGCGGTGAGGGGGGGGTGGAAGAAGGGAAGGGGGGAGCTCGGTTTCTACGCCGGCGCGTTCCCTTTCCGTGACCAGGGACCAGGAGAGGTTTCTGGGAGTTGTAGTTCCCACCCACCGTAATCGGCCTCTGACCAGCCACCCCTCCCCCATCAGCTTGAAAAACTAGGGTCGGGGTCTAGCTCCCAAAAAAAAGGGATGGGTTGAGGATGAAGTCTGCAGTAGTTGGTTTATGTTTGGGAGTCAAGGGCCTGGGGACTAGGAGAGTGATAATAAAGGAAGGAGGAGCAACTAGTGTTGAAGTACTAGGGAAGGGAAAGGAGCAGGCCTCACAGAAGCTACCCGGGAGGTTCGGAAGCCCGGGCGTAGTCATTCCAGGGAAGAGGGGAGGGGCTCTCAGACTGGCCTACTCGAGCATTTTTATCCCATTTAACAGATAGTTCCCTGCAGTGGAAAAGTGTGCATTGTATCATGGCCTGATGACAGGATCTCTTTAAGATCATGCAACACCTTTTGCTCCTGTCTGCGCTCTTCAAAATGCCTTTTTGCATTACTGTTACCTGTGTAATCCCAATAAAGTCCGTGAGGACAGGGATCACCTCTTCCACACCAAACGTTCTGCCCACTGCAAGAGCTTGATAAACATTTGTAGACCTAATGTCCTTTTCTGTTTTCCGGAGTAGACTTTGCCCTTTTGTTTCCATTGGTACTAGAAGCTCCCAGGGGAGGAAACTCCCTTTGCCAATTCAGATCCGTGACTTAGTTTATAGTCTTATATGGTTGCCTGAGGCACTCAGTGTTTAAGTATTGATATGAACCTAGAATCCAGATCTTCCTTACTTGAGACCAGCTCTATAGGCACTACCGCAGGCTGCCAGACATTTGCCTTTGCAAATGTGCTGCCCACCGACCTAGAAGATTAAATCAGTTAGATCAGAAGATCAAATGCAGTTTGGCAGTTAGGTAAACGACTAAGTTTGGATTCTGGTTAATCAGCTTCTTATGAGTTTTATTAGTATGAATGAAGCTCCCAGAGCCTGAGCACCCTGGAGTGAATCTGATATCCTGACCTTGCAAAGTTGGGGACCAGATGCTGATCCCACCAAAACAGAGCCAACCTGTGAGACCTGTTCTGAGTAGTCACACATTTGATCTCTTTCTACCTGCTGGTCTTTCTCTTGTGTTTGTTACTAAAGGAGTCCCAGAGTCACAGAATCAGTTAGAAAGCTTAAGAGAAGCAATTTCTGGTCCAGCTCATATTAAGCAGGAATTCACTTCATCCAACCCACAGATTCTGA
The DNA here is from genome assembly GCA_011680675.1 of Gymnobelideus leadbeateri. Taxonomy (NCBI): domain Eukaryota; kingdom Metazoa; phylum Chordata; class Mammalia; order Diprotodontia; family Petauridae; genus Gymnobelideus; species Gymnobelideus leadbeateri. Next base: position 84,608 of record WOXC01002897.1, on the reverse strand, counting down.
GCCCCAATCTGACTTAGCATGTGGCTGTGGATAATTGCTGTAGCTGAAAAAATAACCCATTCCCCTCTACAACATCTCAAACGAGTGGCCATGCAACGTCTTTCTGAAGAAAACGACTTAGAAGAAGCCCACTACAAAAAAAAATAAAAAAAAAAAAGAAGAAGCCCACTACCTCCATCTAATTTTTGTAGGCTTTATTCATTAGAAAATTTTCACTGACAATCAAAGATCTGCCTCTCAGAAACTCCCACTCGATGCTACTTCTGCTCTCTACAGCCAAGCTAAATAAATCTAATTTGTCTTCCACAAATCTGGGGAATAAAATGTACATAACAAGGACCTGAGGACCCTCTAGAAGTATCGGCAACCATATCGCCTAAAAGAGAGTGGGGAAGACAACACTAAAACGTTAATTTAAAATACTCTTTTACTTTAATATACTATTTTATGGTTTGTAAAGCACTTTCCTCACAACCACCCCATGATAATAACTATGATTATTCCCATTTTACAGATGAGAAAACTGTGACTCAGAGATAATAAGTAATTTGGCCATAGTCACCCTTTGGCCACAGTCACCAATCTCTAAAGCAAAGGTTCCCAAACTTATTTGGCTTATCACCCCCCTTTAAAAAAAATTACTTATCACCCCCAGGAAATCTACTTTCTTTAACCCTTTAATGGTTTTTTTTTAATTGTTATTTCAAGAAAAATACAAAACACTTTTTAAATGATGCGTCTTAAATTGAATAATTTATTGTAAATTTGTGGGCTTTCTCCCGCATTGAAATTTTGATGATGCAATATTGTATCATGTAACTGTATAGTAGCATATTGTAAACAAGTCATTACATGTACATATTCCTGCATGCTGGACTTCCCAATAATGTGCAACATGCTCATCTGTCAACACTTGCTTGTTAAGACCAGTTGGTGGACTTGACCACTGATTGGTTATGACTTGGATTTTGTGTGTTTATTTGGAAAATAATATAATCATTATGATTTTAATTCTGTATCACAACAGATGAAACATGTACCAAATGTTTTTCAAAATTTTCTTCTCTTTCCTCATACTTCCACTACCCCCTTATTTTCACTCAGTGCCTCCTAATTTTCCCCCAGGATCATTCCAATGCCTCTAGGGGGGTGGTATGGCCTACTTTGGGAATCTCTGCCAAAGGCAGAATTCAAACCCACTGAATCCAGGCCAGGCATCCAAGGGGTTTCTAAAGCTCTGCTGGCCTTGTGCTGTCTCTAAGGTAGCTTCTGTCACCTGAACTACCTTTCCCCTATTGTTCAGGACAGTGATGAGGACACAAATATGAAAGCCTGGCCCAACAACTTTCAAGTAGTCTCAGGAAGTCCAGAGAGGACTTCAAATCAGAGGAAGACATCTTCAATAACAATAGTATTTGCAGTCATGTCTATTCTTTGTTTTGTACTTCTTTCTCCCACAATATCACCTAGTCCAAATACTCAGAAGACAAATAGGAATTGAATGAAAAGTCTGTCCTAAGACTGGGATGATGTAGGTTAAAAAGACTATGTAATACCACAACCCATATCTTTCTCCCTTGTTTAGTCAAACTGGACATTGATCCCTGGACTGCCAAGGGAAGAGGCATAATAGGAAAGAGCCTGGGGCTGGAAACCCAAAGAACAGGATTTGAAACCTAGTTATGATTTCATGGAAAAAGTCATTTAGCATGAAATTTTTCATTTTCATATTCTGTAAAATATGAACAAAAACAACTTTCCTGATTAGCATGCAACCTTGTTGAATTAAAATAAGATAAGAAAAGTGTAAAGGTACTTTGAAAAAGTATACTTCTGCAAACTCAAAAGTACCCATTATTTAGTGGCAATATATCCTCTCTAAAGACTCAAATTTGGACTCTGTCCTATAGTCAATAGTCTCTGCAACAGGGTCTTTTCCTTTCATGCTGATTCCCCTGATGGCCTGGAAAGGGAAAGAGCTCTCTCAAGCAGAGGTGTCAAGATATTCATTCAGAAGAAATCAAAGCTATCTATAGTCATATGAAAAAAATGTTCTAAATTACTATTAGAGAAATGCAAATTAGAACAACTCTGAGGTACCACTCACCTATCAAATTGGCTAATATGACAGAAAAGGAAAATGATAAATGTTGGAGAGGATGCAGGAAAATCAAGATACTAATGCATGATTGATGAAGTTGTGAACTGATCCAACTATTCTGGAGAACAATTTAGAACTATGCCCAAAGGACAATCAAACTTTGATCCAGCAATACCAATACTAGATCTATATTCCATAGATATCATACAAAAAGGCAAAAGGACCTACCTGTACAAAAATATTTGTAGCAGCTCTTTTTGTAGTGGCAAAGAATTGGAAATTGAGGGGATGGCTGAACAAGTTGTAGTATATAAGTATAATGGAATACTATTGTGTTGTAAGAAATAATGAGCAGGTAGATTCCAGAAAAACCTAGAAAGACTTACATGAACTGATGCAAAGTGAAGTGAATAGAACGAGGAGAACATTATATATAGAAATAGCAAAATTGTGTGATGATCAACTATGATTGGCTTATCTCTTCTCAGTAATACAATGGTCCAAGACAATTCCTAAGGACTCACGATGGAAAATGCCATCCACATCCAGAGAAAGAACTGATGGAGCCTCTATACAGATTAAAGTATACTATTTTCATTTTCTTTACTTTTTCATAATTTTTCTGATTGCAAACTGTAATTTTTTGGCAATGTTTCTCCTTTCACAACATGACTAATATGAAATAGGTTTTATATAATTGCACATATGTAACCTTTATCAAATTGCTTGGTATCTTGAGGGGTAGGGAAGAGAGGAAAGGAGAAAATTTGGAACTCAAAATTTTATAAAAAATGATTGTAAAAAATTGTCTTTACATGTAATTGGAAAAAATACTATTAAAAATACTTTACTCCACATTCAAAAAAAGACTTTTATTCAAGTTTCTATTTGATTTTGACAAACATCTCTAAAGTGAAAATGACATATCTAATATCCAACCAACTCATGTGGGTAGATATCCAGAGTCACTAGTTCTACTCTGAACTTTGCTATTTGCCACGTGACCCTGGTCAAAATGCTTAACTACTCTAAGTCTTAATATCCTCATCTATAAAATGAGAAAAATATCTGTATGCTCTGTCAATCCTTTGTGTTATACAGGCACTGTACAAAGCACTGAAGATACAAATAAGAAAAAGGAGTTTACAATCTAATGGAGAAAGACATACAAAAGGCAAATGGAGATTGAGAAAAGCAGAGTAAGGAATGGAATGAAGAAGGTACCTGCCCCAAGGGCGAGGTGGGAAAACCAGAAGAAAACCAGAGCATGCAGGTGAGAAATGAGGAGATTGTCTGAGCTAAACTCCTTCCTTAAATGGAAGTTTTGGAGTTCCTGACTCCATCCTGCAATCAGAAGGACTGGGGATGGTGATGAGGTATCAAGGCTGATGAGAACTTGAAGGATGGTTAGGCTACTACATCCAGGGCAGGGCAGTAGATCATATTAGCAACCATAGCAGCAACTGTAGCCAACAGCTTAGCAGCTATAATAGAAGCTCTAGCCTTTCTTCTGTTCTAAGGCTTTCTGTAGCCAGTTGCTTAAAGGCATGAAAAGTTAAACCACTGGGCTTGTGTTAAGACTGAAACAAGAAAGTCAGGTGAGACTTCTTCATAGCAGAGCAGGGTAGCTTTGGGGAGTTTGGCTCTTTCCTTGTGTGTCTAAGGAAGTGTTCCCTGAGTAATGTGTGTTCTGAGAAAGTTTTGTGCTTTGGGCCATGCTACAAATTTCCTGAGGTTTGAGGCATACCTGAAAGTTTGGGTGATAATGACTTTTTGTCATAAGTTCAACAACAGTTATCTTCTTAACACCGGTACCATCCTTCCTGGGAAAGGGTTGTCAAGATGCCAGAGAACAGGCAAAGCCTAGGGCAAGGAATGGGAAATATCATCTTTAGAAGAGGTGAAAGGGCCAACATGGAAACCACAAAAAGAAAAATGAAGCTGGACTGACTAATATCAAGGTCTCTATAATCAAAGGGACTGAGATGAGAGGAAATTGAGACTAGGAGATGGATTCTGATTCAAGAGATATGACATATGGGATATACTGGAGGAACTGACCACTTGTCTGACTCAACTCCCCAAAGCTTAGGAGTGTGTGTGTGTGTGTGTGTTTTGTAGTAGTTGCTTATATCCCTTACTCTGCTTTGCTGAGACAACATGACCCAGGCCTGGATTTACCATGCTCACTCCTAAATCAATTACATATTTTGAGCTCAGACTTCACTTATTCCTCCAGAATGACTCTCTAAATATCGAGGCTATGACTTAATAGAATGGTAGAAAACTACTATCAATTTGGGATTGTACACTGGTTCCCATGTCCTCATATTCCTTCTAGTCTACTAGATATTAGAGAAGTTTCTGTTACCCCTAAGTCAAGGATCTCTCAAGCAATATATTTTTAATTTTTGGAATCAGCTAAAATCTACCTTCTTTCCCTCATCCCATCTTTGTCTCAAATGAGAAAGAAAAACAAAACCCATGCTACAAATATGTATAGTCAAGCAAAACAAATTTCTTCATTGGATATGTTTGGAAAAAGATATATCTTTGTCAGTTCTTTAAGTCCATACCTCGCTATCAGTAGTGGTTGCATATTTCATCATTAGTGCTCTGAAATCACAGTTAGTTATTATATTAATCAGAGTTCTAAGTGTTTTAAAGATGTTTTCTTTATAAAATTGTTGTCATTGTATACATTGTTCTGGTTCTGTTCACTTCACTCTCTCTGCATCAGTTCATACCAGTCCTTCCAGGGAGTCAGAGTCAAGATGGTAGAGTGGGAGCTAACAGTTTTATCTTAGTTCCTTCACATCCTTACCTACAAGACTGGTAAAGAGCACCAGACTGAATTCTCATTGGAAAAGCAAAAAAAAAAAAAAAGAAAGAAAGAAAGAAAGGTCATAGTGACTCATTTTTCTTGGTTAGGGCATCTTAGAAAGGCAAGACAATAATTCACATACTTGGGGCAAATGATATAAAAGAAAGTGTCTCCAGGGTTCTGTAGGAATGTGAACAGAGGAAATGTATGTCCATTTCCCTCCCAGTCATTGGAATAGGTTCATAGCCTATCAGTGATTAGAATTAGCTCAGTGTCCCTTAGACTATGAGGTGATAAAAACTATATTAATCTAGGCTCAGGTAATCTTTTAAACCCTGAGCACTATAGTGCTTGTGTGTGCTATTGGATTTCATTGCCTAAACTGAGATATGGGAAAGCAAGAAGAAAAACAGAGATGAAAAAAATGGATAGGTAAGGAATGAGGATGTGGATTGGCAAAGAAGGAAGAGGAAGAAGAAAGGAGACAGGATGGAAAGAAGGAATCATTCCATTTAGCAATCATCAACAAACACAAAAATTCCAATATACAAAGAACAAACAAGGGAATTGCCCCAACTTTCTCTTCTTTTTTAGCTCTCCTCTAAGGGTCATTTTTTGACTCTGTACTTTTCTCTCTATATATTTAACCCTTCAGGGAAACTCATTTATTCTCAACCTCAGCAATCATTTCTACACATATGATTCTCTAATCAATATCTCTAGTACTAACCTCAGCACCCTCCTTTCTTGTATCTGTCTATAGAACAACTTCACTCAGATGATTCCTTGGCCTGTCAGATTTAACATGTCAATGACTGAATTTATCATGAAATCATAGATTTTTTTTCTTTTCTTTTCTTTCTTTCTTTTTTTTTCTTTTTGGAGGGCAATTGGGGTTAAGTAACTTGCCCAAGGTCACACGGCTAGGTTTTTATTTTGTGTGTGCGTTAAGTGTCTGAGGCCAGGTCTGAACTCAGGTCCTTCTGACTCCAGGGCCGACACTCTGCTCACTGCACCACCTAGCCCCCCCCCGAAATCATAGATTTTTTTCAAATTGAAAAGTCTTTTAGTGTAATTCTAGCAATACTTTTTATTTTTTAGGAGAAAAATATGAAATCTGAGAGTTTAAATGACTTTCCCAAAATTTGCAAAGCTACTCTAGTGACTAACCTCAATTAAAGCTCAGTTAAACCAATTATTTTTTCAATCATCTTTCCTGACAATAACAAACATTTAACATTTTCTACTTCCCTTTTTACTGCCAATGGCATTTTTATCATTATTTCTATCAAGACTTCTTTCCCTTGATCTCAACCGGTAGAATTTGGCATTGACTTTCCCCCACCTATCTCCCCTTTTCAGTCTTACTACATTTTGCTAATTATTTCTCTACAATGTTTCCTAAATTAAAGGTTATTGGTATGGTTTTTGTTGTTTGTTTTGGTTTGGTTTTTGTTTATTTTGCTGTTGAATGTAGTTTTTTCATTATTTTGATTTTAGTTTAATATTTCTTGTCTCCATATCTCATGGAGTCCTTGCTCTATACGTGGACCATTCTAATTTTCAGGAATTTATTTCTTGGCTAAGTTTTGCCACTTTCTGTTCTAAGCTATTGATTTTCTATTCTACTTTCATCTTGAAATTTTGTGCCTCTTTCTTCATTCCTTCCAGTTATCATTCTTTTCTTTGAAGGCTTTGTTTATTATAGAGTTACTTTCTTTTTCTAGTTTCATGGGCTTCTCTAAATTCATGGTATTTCTTCATTGCTATGTTTTTTTCTGTTGACTAATATCTCCAGTCTTCATTTATAGAGTAAGCCTTTATGTTTGTGTCAGACTCTTCTCCCTCTTGTTCTCTTGGACAAATTGGTGAACTCCTCCTTGGTCTTGACTGTGGTAGCTGGCTTCAGTAGGAATCCCCAGGTTGAGGTTTAATTTCCAGATGGTTTGATTTATTTTGGCTTCAGCCTCTTCTGTTTCCTTCTCATTTCACAGTCCCAAATTCAGAGATGGTTCCATCCCTTGCTGTGCCCCTGAAAGACACCAACCAGATGTTGTCAATTGTGCTGGTATTAAGCTTCCTGCAAGACACCTTGTCTTTTGCTGTGGCTCAAGTGTGCACTGTTTGGGCACTTGGTGTACATTGGTCTGACCTTGTCTCTTGCAACCCATGCCCTCTACCTACTCAAGTTTATTTCTGCTTAAAGCCATCTGTAGGCTTCTGGAAGTGCTATTCTTGATGGAGGTGTTTATAACTAACCACTTCTCTTTGGTTTTCTTTATCATTGTTTGTTCTCAAGAATTTTTTAGAATTTTCATGGAATGTTTGTGGATAATCTGGGCTCCTTTTGGTCTTATTGTCTTATCATCTTAGTTAGAAGTCTAGACCATGGGCTTCTGATTGGTCAGCCTTCACTATATCTAGTCTCCTATACACTACACATATACCCTAATACTTGCTATTCTCCAGCCCCTTGCTTCCCTCTTCAAATTTCCATTCTGAGACCATGGGTTCTGATCAGTGAACATTCACTATATCTATCCTGTAGTCACACCAATCATGCTATGTTCCTTAGTTATCTTCATGCTGCATTTCTATGCAGGTACTCTTTATCATCACTCCCTTCTAACTCTATCTCTGAAAATAGTAATTAAATCTCTACTACCAAAATACCCATCTTTGTTCACTGCTTCTTTATATGTGTTATCTTCCCCTGTTAGAATGTAAGCCTCTTGAGGGCAGGGTCTATCTTGCTTGCTTGTACTTGGTATCTGCTGTATTCCTATGCTTAGCACACAATCAGCACTAAATAAATGCTTTTTCATTCATTTATTGTTCCCCTTAAGATTCTTGTGGTTTTGTTTCTCCATATAAATTTTGTTTTTATTTTCCCTAGTCCTCCAAAATAACCCTGTTGTTGTTTATTTGTTATGGCATTGGAAATAGAAATTGATTTTGGCAATTTTATCATTTTTATTCTACTAGGCAAAGCCCAAAACATGAGCAATTACTATATTTCCAATTATTTAGGTTTGTCTTTTCATTCTGTAAAGTATTTTGGCTGAGAATAGGACTGCTTGTCATGCCTGCTACTGGAGGAGGCTGAGTCTGGTGGAACACTTTAATTTGGGAGTTCTGAGATCTAGTACAGTTAATGCCAGTTTGATGTCTAAGTCTAGAACCTCTATGCTGAACCCCAGGGAGGAGAGAGCCATCAGGCTGCTGAAGGAAAACCAAACTGGTCTAGGTCAGAAAATGAGCAAGTTAAAGTTTCCAGACCTATCAATAGGAAGATTAGGCCATGAGTGGCTGCTGTATTTCTAATGTTGGAGCAATAGAGGAACCTAACTTTTTTTTTAAAGCATTTTGTGGTTTTATTTATATGATACCTGTTAGACTCAGATATTGAACACCCAGATTTTATACATTTCGTAGTTGTTTTGAATGACATTTCTTTCTCTATCTCTTCCTGCTAAGGTTTTTTGGTAATACAGAAAAGTTAATGATTCCTATTTGTTTATTTCATGCCCTGCTAAGACTTTTCCACACTTTTCTAAGTATACTATCATTCCATCTGCCAAAAACCAACCACTTTGTTTGCCTATGCATATTCTTTTAATTTCTTTATCTTTTCTTATTGCTATAGAGATAGCCCCTCTGAAATTACATTTGCCCTGAAATTCTAATAAATTTGGGGGGAGTTAGGATTTTTCAAAACATGGTACACAGATTTTTTATTTGCTTATGGTATTCAAGGAGACCAATGATTCTTAAATTATGTCTTCTCAACCTGTTATCCAGATCACTTGTTTTTGATAGTTGATACATTATTTTTTTTTAATTTTTCAGTCTTTTGACTTTATTCTTAGATTTCTTGTCTCAACCACTGAGTCATGTTTATAGAATTCTGCTTTTTAGGGAGTCTACTACTTGGGTAAGGTTTTCCACTTCCTATTTTAAACTATTTTTCTTTCTTTAATTTTTTTTCAAATGAAATCCTAATTTTGTTTATAATTTCATCTTTTGTCTCTTGCTTAATTCTGTAGACACTCTTGTACCTTTTGTGACAAAATTTTTTTCCCCTGAAGCTCTTCTTGTAGTTATTGTGGGTTCTTCTTCTGGGTTTACCTCTTAGGCTTCTCCTAAGCTGCGTTATTTATTCTTTATGTTTAGTGTTTTTCTTTATCCAGTTTTTGTTTGTTTGGGAATTTTTTACTCTAGAATTTTTGGATGGGTTCTGTAGGCCTTACTTATCCTGTCCCCTCTGAAGTCTGGATGCCACTGCCACTGCCAATCTACACAGGATGGCTCTTATTGGGTCTCACCCTGTTTCTAGATCCTTAGCATTGGTCTCAGTCTCTTGTTAATCCACTGAAAATTCTGGTCTCAGCTAGACTCTGTCTCCTTCTTGAAGGTTCTTGGCATGTCTCAAATGAGTGCTTCTGTCTTGGGTGATTAGGCATGAATCTCATTACATTAGTAACCAATATCAATTCATTTACATCACCCAAATAAAGAATGGCATTTAGTGTCACAAAATTTCTAGAAAAAAAGCATGTCCTGATGCAAAGTATAAGAAGGACCATAGAAATTACAAACCAGACACTATGGAATGAATTGTGGTGGTTTGAGGAACCCTGTAATGACCCTTCAAATAATTTGAAATATCTCTCATCCATCTCTTCTTTTAGGTGTTCTTTTTTCCAGAATAAAAATTCCCATTTCTTTCCAATGATCTTCATTAGAAGACTAGAGACCATGTCATACAAACTTGATTGCCCTCCTCTGCACCCTGCTCTGGTTTATTCTTTCTAAAATGTGGAATGAAGAACTGAACATGGTACTCTAAATGTGATAAGACCAGGACATGTCACCAGTGAGACCATTGCTTGCTCATTCTGAACACTATGCCTGTATGAATGCATTCTAAAATGGCATATCCATTCATCTATAGATGTATCGATTGATCTAGCTTTATATTTATGTTGATCCTACCTTAACAGTTTTCTTGCAATGTCTCCTCTCTACTCACAAAGTCACCTGTAGATCAAATTCTCATTACCTTCCTCCTGGGCTATTGTAATAGCATAAAAAATGGCCCCCCTACCTCCTGTTTCTCCCCTTTCCAATCTGTCCTCCATAGAGCTGTAAAACCTTAAGTAGCTCCCTATTGTTTAAATGCAAACTCCTCTCTTTGGCACTTGTAACCTTTCATAATCAGTTTACTACCCCCCTATCTTTGTAGAATAATTTTACATTATTCCTCCTCATGCATTTGACATTCTAGTCCAGTTGGTCAACTCACTACTCCCCATACCATTTCATTTCATCTCTCATCTCTATGCCATTGCCCAGGTCCCTTCTGCCCAGACTGTTCTCCATCTTACTTCTGCCTTTTAGAATCCATATTTCCCTTCAAGATTCAGGTCAGGTGGCAACTCCACAAAGTGTTGAGAGAGAGAGAGAGAGAGAGAGAGAGAGAGAGAGAGAGAGAGAGAGAGAGAGAGAGAGAGAGGGAGAGCATTCCCCATAGCACATAAAATAGAGAGGAACTTAGTCTATGACCCTGGAAAGACTGATTGCAAAGTAATGGCAAAAATAAGATAGGAGAAAGGAGTATTTATCCATTAAGAATCTAAGCCTAACAACTCTTAGTCATATTTTTTCATAGTTTGTGCCTTGGAGGGCTTTATTTTTCATTGCTTTGCTCTTGTTGTTTATTTATTATTTTGTTCTTTTAGAAATGCTGAACACATTTCAGCTTAAGTCACTAAAGACATAATTGATGCTATTGAAGATTTTGCATGCAAAAGGTCTGCCCAATTCATGAAAAAAGTGAAAGTGGTCTTTTTTCTGTGATAGCTACTGGAAGTGTTTTATGATAGTATGAAAAAAAGAGGAGGCTTTGTGCTACCAACCCCCATGTTCTCTGAATTAGAAATCAAGTTGTTCCTTTGGTACAATGTAGAGCATTTGCCCATGACTAGTATTATTAGCAAGTGCTTGTTCATAAATTTTCATAGTATTAAATTATTTTTAAACATTTTAGGTCTTGCAAGTAACCCTTCCAGGAAGTAAGATAATTTGGTTTTGAAAGAGTCAACCATTTTTCTGGTGTGTGGTGAAAGTAAGGAGAATGTTGAAAGTACTGTCTCTTGGATACAAGATTTAATTTTAAAGGAACAAAACAGTCATGCCTTTTCAGATGAGTCCATTCTAAATTTTGGTGGAAAAGAATACAAAGTACTGAGTGGGCTGCAGAGAAGCTTGAATATCACCATTATTCTGGAACATGGAAGCTCTTTTCTCTAGGTTTTAGGGATCTCCAGAGATGTGTCAAAGGCTTGCAAGATGATGTAGGAAATGACTGAAAGGGTTCTGTTGCAAAAAGATGAGTCTAAGGCTGAACTGCTCCGTGGCATCATTGAATGACAGCATAATGATTTTGGTGTTTTCAAAGTTTGTGACAAAATAACCAATATGCATTTAGAGGATACAAGCACAGGAAAGAAAAGTAGCATTAATGTTAAAATTGGGAATGAAAACTCTATGGTGGACTTGCACAAGACAGCTACAGGTGAAAGGGAACAGAGATTTCCAGTTAAGCTGTTCAATGAATCTGAAGCTTGATTCATTTTTTCTCTTCTTCCTTTCCTTTCCCACTGCTTGACCACCTTCCCTATACCTTATGCTATTTTAGGCACTAGAGGGATTTTAAAAAGGGGTAGAAGACATGGCTTTTCACCATTGTTTGTATCCCATTTGCATGTTATTCTTAGCACAGAGCCTGCCACCTCGTTTTCTAAATGATAATTGACTTACTTCTGTTCCTAGCTCTATCTAACCTTTTCTCGGCCATAGATCATCATTTGTAAAAACGCAGAGCATTGTAAACCGTTAAATAAATGAATAGTGCTAATTTAGTATAGCTGAGTGTTCTGTGTCTCCCAAAAAAGAATCTTCCCCATAGTTTGTCCCCGATTAGCAATTCATTCCTTTGGTTTAAGGCTTAAGGAAAAAATCTTAATAAAGTATAAATATCCACTCTATTATGTAAAACTGTGAGCTTTATCAATCATTCACACCTTTGTTAATTGATTCGTCACACATTATAAATGAAAAATTCAGCTTTCTTTTTTGTGAGTCAGTTTTTTTGGGTGTTCTTTACCTTGAATCGGCTCTACAAAACTAATTTCTTCTGGGCAAAGCTACAAACTTGCCAAGCTAAATGTAGAATCATTCTGGGATTAGGGCAAAGAACAAAATGTGAGAAATATCTCTGCCATTGTTCTCCCACCCAACACCTCATGTTCTTTGATTCACGGAAAGCTAGGCATATTTGCAGCAGTAGAAACCCAATAGGTGACATTTGCTGACATTAACCAAGGAAAAGCTAGTTTGAATGGGAAGTGAGACCACACAAAGCTGAGCTGATGAAGGAAGTTCACATAGGACCCTGACTCCCAACCTTAAGCTTTGGTATGAAAGCTTGGTGAAATGACTCAATAGCCAGCATCCAAACCCGGAATCCATGGGTTCAAATATTACTTCTTGCATATACTAGTTGTGGGACCCTTGATAAATTACTCCACCTTGTAGTGCCTAGGCACTTGACTAAGACTAGAAGTTGCAGAATTGACTATATGAAAAGGAAAGGAAATCACAAATCTAGTCTTCATCCTTGTTGCCCGAGTTCTTAATGTATTATTATGGCTCTCCATTACAAATTCATAAATTTGTTTTTTGATTTTAAATCAGTCTTGTAAGAGCTTTCCTTGCTCTGAGTCTGTTCTGGAGAGAATGATCCCTTCTGGGTGAAATGACAAAACTGGGATTATGAATGGCTAAGCCAAGTACAGAACCCTGTAACAGAAATGGAAGGCACATCCTAACAGAATTGCCTATTGCTTTACCCTGCCTGCTTTTCTTTCTTTTTTTGGAGGGCAATTGGGGTTAAGTGACTTGCCCAAAGTCACATGGCTAGTAAGTGCGTCAAGTATCTGAGGCCGATTTGAACTCAGGTCCTCTGACTCCAGGGCTGGTGCTCTTTTCACTGCACCACCTAGCCACCCCTGCCCCTGCTTTTCTATTTAAATCTTTGGAACCTTACAAGGATGAATGAATGAAAAAGTAGCTATTAACCATTCCATTAAAAAAAAAGTGCAGGGTGTTCACATCTGTTAATATTTAGAAATAAAATAGAAAGCCTCATTTTAGTACAATTCCTTAAATGTAGTAAGGATTCAATGGTTTGTTTAATTGAATTGAAACGAATTGAAAAAGACCTAGCTGGCACTGGGAAGATAAAAAAGAAGATAAAAAAGTAGGTGATATTATGGTTTTAAAATGGGAGAGAAGTAGTCACCAGATGCTTATCTTCCACATGAGCTCCCTGAATACTGAGATGACATGGAAAAGCAGAACTTCCTCTTGGTGAAGTTACAACCAGGAAAGACAGAGTACACACCCATAGAGAAGCATTTTCATCAGGCCTGTTACGAATGTGAATAGAGAAGGGAAGCCTGCTTGGAGAGAATCAGCTTTTTAGTGGAGGTATGAGTAATATCATGGACAACTAGATGGTGCAGTGGACAGAGTACTGAACCTCTTGAGTCAAGAAGACTCATCTTCCTGAGTTCAAATCTAGCCTCAGACACTTCTTACCTCTGTGACCCTGGGCAAGTCATTTAACTCTGTCTCAGTTTCCTGATCTTTAAATGAGTTGGAGAAAGAAATGGCAAATACTCTAGTGTCTCTGCCAATAAGACCCCAAATGGGATCATGAAGAGTAACAAAAACAACAACAAAGTTGAGTCTTCCTATAATGCTTGTCCTTCATTCTCTCATAACCCACACTCATTTCCCCTGCATCAAACCAGATTCACCTCATAGCTGTATTAAGTGGGACTAAGTGGAATTTCCAAAAGTTATGCAGAATCAGAATATTAACTATGGACTGCCTAAAACTATGTAGCCCAGTGTCACACTTGGAGTCAGGAGGACTTGGGTTCCAATCCTACCTCTTAATGACACTTAATGACTGTGTTACCATGGCCAGGTCATTTAACCTCTTAAAGCCTCAAGCTCCTCTTTAAGACTGAATTATAAAGAGGTTGAAATCTGGCTCAGTAGGTAGACTTTTCTACACCAGCAAATTCAAAGACTCTTAACAAACTGACCACATGTTAGGCTGAGGAGTAATTCATAATGTAGTGAACAAAGGACTAAATAGGAAATGAGGGGACCTGAGTTGCTGTGTGATCAGAGATAAATCACATCACCTGTCTGGTCGTCAGTTTCCTCATCTGTAAAATTAGAGGGTTAAAACAGATGATCTCCAAGGTTCCTTCCAACTCTTACAGCCCATGTTTCTGTAACGTATTAGATAGGATGTAAATTTAGTTTGAGGTTAACAATTTTTAAATTTATCTTCAGCCAGAACACAAGCAAATCTTTAAACTTTTGATACCTGATTTTCTTCCTCTCTACTGAAATATCTCCCTTAAAGAGTAGCAGAAACTTCCTCCTGAACAAATCTAATATTTATAGCCTCCTCATTTATGACCTTTCTGCAGCACCTGCTACTTTTGATTCCTACTACTTTCATGAAATTCCCTCTTTCTTAGCTTCTGACACTTTCCCCTTCCCACTTAATCGTCTTTAGCCTCTCTTTCTTTCTTCTAAACTGCTGCCTCTTTCTTCTCCCAACATCTTCTTTGCTACTGTTATGTCTAAAGGATCAGTCCTTGGCACCCCCACAGAGCAGCATGGTATACAGAACTTGATCTCTTTTTAATTCTAGATTTGTTACTTACTTGCTATGTGATCTTAGATAAATCACAGAACCTCTCTGAAGCTCTTTTAACGAAACAGGGATATACCTCCTCTTTATTTCACCTAACATCCCCTCTTTCCAAATTAATCAACCAGCTTATGCAAATTTATGTCAATGTCTTTGGTTATACATTTTTTTTAGTTATTTGGAATGGACTTTCTATTTGGTCTCCTCTTTTATTGGTAGTATGTAAAAGATTGATGATTTTTGTCAATTTACTTTATATCTTGATATTTTAGTAGTTAGTACTTCAATTAAATTTAAATTGTATCTCTAGGATCTCTAAGTATGTCAACATATTATTTGAAAATAGTGATAATTTTTTTTTCTTCTTTACCTTTGCTCATTCCCTTAATTTCTTTTTGTTGTTAAGGTATAGCTAGTGTTTCTAGCATTCTATCAAGTAATAGTGGTAAAAAGTACATACTTCTTTTACCTCTGATATTGGAAAAGCTGCTATATAGCATTTTTATTATGGTTTGTTGTTTTTCAAACAATTGTGTCTGGATCTTACTTAACTAGTTAACTTTTCTACATTAACCAGTACCAAATAGTTTTGATGAATATTCTTTTTTAAAGTTCTCTTTTCCCATTCAACTAGCTGCCACCCCAAAACTATATTTTCATTTCACAGAACACAGTGTCATATCCTTTGTCTTTGGGATTATCCATAATAAACTTCCCTAGAATTCTCAAAAAAGAGATTTTTATTTTGTGGCATTAAAAAATACATTCTCTAAAAGATACTGACAACTCTGAAAACAAGGTAAAAGTTCAACTTGAACCTGGATTTCAGTCTTTCTCTTGACTCTGATGTTTATTTCATACTGTTGATAAATGGGAAGAAAACATCCAATTGTGATATATATGTATGTATGTATGTATTTGCATATAAAGCTCATGGAAATTCCTTGGAACAGAGAGGAGGTATACCAAAAACTTTTCATATACAAGGGCATTTAATGAGGCCTGTGGTAAGATTAATAATCAATTACACTGAGCAGATGTTTAGATATAGGAAGATACTTTCTGGAAAAGACAATAATTGGCATTGAATTTGATGTTGAGCAATATTTTGGGCTCTTTTTATTTTGATAATTTTTTTTAAAATGGCTCATTAGCTATTGGATGCTTAACACAGTAGTAATTTCTAAAATGATTTCCCTTCTGTAATTTGTAGATTGAAAGGATGTAGAACAGAAACCTTTGGGATTTGTAAAACACAAGGAAAAAGAACATGGATAACCAGAAGGGACACACAAGGAATGGAAGACTCCTCTTCCATGGGACAGATACTGAGTCAGTGTCCCATGCCAATGACCAAGGCTTTATTTGCAGTTATGCTGGGAACAATGGTAAGTAGAGGCAGAAAGTATCTTACAAACAGGTAGCATACTGAATACAAGTGTATTTGAGTCAGAAGAATTGAGCTTGAATTCTGTTTCTGTTGCTTACTTGCTATGTCTCACTAATGCAAGTCATTTAGTCTCTTAGCCTCTCAGTCATCTATATAAAAGGAGGTTAATAATAGGCCCAAGTGTTTCAAAGTGCTTTGAAAACCTTAAAGGTATATAAGTTATAGTGCTGTTTGTTGTTTACTTCAAATAGGGATTAGGTGTAGTGTGCTTCTCCCGTTATAACCACCACACCTAAGCAGGTATGTCTTGTCTTTGAGCGATTACAATAGCAACTGAAGCAGTTGGGTTGCACAGTGGATAGAGTGCTAGGCCTGGATTCAGGAAGAACTGAGTTCAAATATAGCCTTAGACACTTACTAACTGTGTAACCCTGGGCAACTCACTTAACTTCTGTCTCCTTCAGTTTCCTCAGCTTCAAAATGGAGATTATCCCCATTTTACCTCCTAGGGTTGTTGAGTATAAAAAGTGATAAAGCAATTAGCATGGTACCTGGAATACAGTAGATGCTTAATAAAAGCTCTTCCCAGTTCACAGAGATCGTCCATTAGTATACAGTATCCTAGAAAGGCACCGCTAATTGACAATGAACTAAGCTCAGAACAGAAAAGAAAGGTGAGTGGGTTGGGAATTGCATTTGGGAGATAGTACAGCACTTTCAATGATCCCCAGCTGCTTCCTGAGAAAGACCCCTATCTTCTTTTTTTACCTCCGAATTCTTCTAGTGATTCTCTATAGCTGTGAATCACAAACAGCATAATCTTAAAAAAAAACTGGGAAATACCAAAGTCACCAAAGGGTTACAGAGAGACACATGGTGGACATAAATAAGATGCTGCCAACAATGATTGACACCCTGGAAATACCATAAATAAAGATACTGTGGCAGACCTTTCTGACCAGGTCAAAGAATGAGAATAGAAAACAACAGATTTATTGGTACTCCTAGAATGTTTGAAAGACCTAGACAAAGACCTCAAATATGTTAGGTCTATTTTTCATGGAATTTTTATGGTAAGATCTCAATAAGAATAGAAAATGATGTGAAGGTCTAGATGGAATCTGTACATTAGAAGGAATACTGAGCTCAGTGGATCATGGGTCCACTAAAGTGTGAATGACTGATAAATTGTAGTCAAAGGCCTAAACTACACAAATCTACCCTAAAGGGAACAAAATTCTGTTCTATTGCTGGCATTTTTGTCTCCCTTTTTGTTCAATGGGCACAAATTATAATTTCCTCTAGCAAATAGATAAATGGCTATTTTTTTGGTAGGGGGGAAGGCAGGGCAATTGGTTTTAATTGACTTGCCCGAGGTCACACAGCTTTTAAGTGTTATGTGTCTGAGGCCCAATTTGACCTCAGGCCCTCATGACTCCAGGGTCAGTGCACTATTCACTGTACCACCTAGCTGCCCCATAAATGGCTGTTTCTAAAGCTGACTTTCTAAAATTAAATTTATTGGTCAATTTCTTTTGACATAATAGACACTTGCCAACACATACCAGAATAAATCACAATACAGAGTATATTCTCTGAAAAATAAATTCTTAATTATTAACAGAAAAGTGAGTTCTGTTCTATAATTTTGGCAATATGATGCCATCATTGACCGTTGTGCTAAAACAGTTTTGTTGCCTTTCAATCCTGACTTTATGTTGTATTCTCTGTGGATAATGGGTTTGGGATTTGTTTGTTTTGATTCTGCTTTCTTTGTTTTGCATCAGTAAAGTGACTTTTAGAGAAGTTGTAGAGAGACATTAGGAGGAGAAGACCCCAAATTTAATTCAACAAACACTTATTATGAGGGCAGAGCAAAGATGGCAGAGTAGTAGGAAGCAGTATAGCCTTGTCCTTCATTCTCAGAGAGGACTAAAATGACTTCTCTATGTTGGAGTCAATACAGCATGTCTGACTGTGAATGATCAGACCAGTGTGGTCTCAAAATGCTCCTCCACACATCAGGCACAAATAGTCATATGAACATTTGGGGTGGAGATGTCTCTAAATTTTTTGCATCTCACTTTTCTTTTGAGCTACTACAATTCTGCTTCCCTCATAGAGCACAGTACCTTCTTTGTTGCAGGCACACCATGCTTAACTGTCCTTTGCCACCATCTCCCATATCTCACAAATGATTTCAAAGTTCTTCAGAGAGACCTTGAGAGTATCCTTGTATCTCTTTTTCTGACTGCCATGTGAGTGCCTTCCTTGCTTGAGTTCTCTGTAAAATAGTCTTTTAGGCAAATATATATTTGCATTCAAACAACGTGGCCAGCCCATCAGATATGTACTTTCTACAGTAGAGTTTGAATGTTTGGCACTTTAGTTCAAGAAAGGACCTCAGTGTCTGGTACCTTATCTTGCCCCGTGATCATCAGAATCTTTCTAAGACAATTCAAACAGAAGCAATTAATTTCCTGGCATGGCACATATAATATCCAGGTTTCACAGGCATACAATAATAAGTCAACACAATAACTCTGTAGACTTTCAGCTTAATAGGCAATATAATACCTCTTCTCTCCCACACTTTCCTTCTAAGCCTCTCAAACACTGAGCTAGCTCTGACAATGCATGTATCGACCTCATTGGAAAGAATACGGCCAAGGTAAGTGAACTTATCCACAGCATTCAAAACTTCTCCATTTGCTGTAACCAATGGCTCCACATACAGATGGTGTGATGCTGGCTGGTGGTGCGCTTATGTTTTCTTGGTGTTAATTGTTAGGCCAAAATTAACGCAAGGAGGAGAGATTAGATCCATACTGTGAGGCATCTTAGTTTCAGAGGCTGCATTGAGTACACAATCATCTGTGAACAAAAAAAAAATCATACAGCAACTCTCCTTCCAAAGTAGACATAGAAGAAACAAATCTACCAGTCGCCTCCAATAAGAAACTCCAAAATGAAAACTAAGAACCTAATAACCAAAATCCAGACCTCCAAGCAACCCTAGAATGAAAACTTCCAAGAACCTTATAAACAAAATCCAAACTAAAATAAAAATACTGCAAGTGGTTAAAAACAAAGAATTCAAATACCAAGGAGCCACAGTTAGGATCACACACAGTTTAGAAGCCACAACTATGAAGAGGCAGACAACTTGGAATATGATATTCCAAAAGACAAAGGATTTAGGATTACAATAAAAAATAACTTACCCAGTAAAACTAAGTATAATCTTACAGGAGAAAAAGAATTATTAGGTACAGACTTTGTAAATGGCACTGTGCTAAAGTCTATGAATAAAAAGATAAAATAAGTCACAGATCTTGCCTTTAAGGAGTCTAGTAACCAGGCAAAATATGATGAATGGAAAGTAAAAAGTGAGGAGAAATTTGGTAAAGGCTATGTCCATATGTCCAGAAGTCATTATAATTGATGTAATCTCATACACTGTATAACTTTATGTTCATAAAAGCTTTTGTCTCTTATAAGAGCTATACAACGGGGGAAAGGAACCTACTTTGTTATCTATGCTAATAATTCTCCTAATAATACATGCTCCAAAACAGATATATATGGGTAGAAGCATATGTATTATGCATGAGTACTTATTGGTGATTATACTTGTGGAAATTCATCATTCATTATCCCTTTACCAAAAGACACTCAAAACTCTGATATTCTGCATGACAGTATCACTGACAACATTCAAAATCCAAGTTTATTTGTCATATTTGATGACATTTCAGTCTTACATAGACTACCCCCATTACTTTGATGAAATAACATTTTGATTTTGGATATGAAAGAGATTATTTACACGCATTTGTAAGCACTATATTGCCTTCAGTGTATTTCCCTAGGTCAGAATATCCATCCCTTGCTGCTGAAATTAGACCTTCTTTACTACATTTCTATGATTTTCTAAAAACTCTATATCTCTTGTGAGCAATGGCAAAAGCCAGGGGGATTTCAATTAGAAATTGTGCCCGTGTGAGGAAGATGAGGGGTAAATTCCATTTTTCTTTAATAGGTGATGAGAAATAAAATTGATTTATTTGAAAGGCAGAAGATATAGCTCTGGGAGTCTCACTTGTCCACTAAAGGTGTTCTATTCCATCCCCTATAGTTTCATAATATAATAGGATAATGAATGGAGAAAGAGGACCTAGGACTGATATAGCTGGTATAGTGGAGTAAACCATTTATTAGAGAACATGGTAACATCACATTGGGGTGGGTAGAGTAGTACTTAAATGGAAGTTTCTCTTGTACACCTTAGTCAGCGAAGAATTTGCCTGCTATGAGAACAAAAAACCCTCAATATCCCACATGGAATAACTGAATCACAGGTCCAGAGCCAAAAGGAACTACAGAAGTTGTCTCATTTAACTCTTACCTCATGGTGTAATCCTACTACAACATCCTAGACCTCCAGCTTCTACAGAAAAACTCACGATTTCACAAGGCAGCCTGCTCTACTTTGGGACAGTTCCAATTGTTAGAAGTTCCACCTCTTATAATATTAAGCCTACATTTCCCCCCTCGTAACCTCACATCCACTTGTTAGCACTAACACTGTCCTCTGGAATTACTCAAAATTAATCTAATGCCTCTTCCAAATGACAGTATTTCAAACACTTAAGACAACTAGCTATCACTTCCTTTGCCATCCTGGCTTATGAGAGTTGGCCCTCTGGACAGTTACAAAGGGTCCATCTTCACAAAAGGCCAAGTATATCAAAGGAATAAATTTTTAAAAAATGCAAAGGAAGGTGACCTAGTTATACCAGACCCAAAAATATATTATAAAGTGGTAATCATTAAAACTATTTGGCACTGACTAAGAAATAAAGTGGTGGATCAGTGGAATAGATTACGTACACAAGACACAGTAGTCAATGACTATATTAATCTGTTGTTTGATAAACCCAAAGACTCAGCTTCTGAGATAAGAACTCATTATTTGACAAAAAGTGCTGGGAAAACTAGAAAATAGTATGGTAGAAGCTAGGCATCTCACACTGTATTCCAAGATAAGGTAAAAATGGGTACATGATCTAGACATAAAGAGTGATACCATAAACAAATTAGGAGAGCAAGGTATAGTTTACCTGTTAGATCTATGGAGAAGGGAAGAATTTATAACCAAACAAGAGACAGAGAACATTGTAAAATGCAAAATGCATAATTCTTGATTACATCAAATTAAAAAGTTTTCACACAAATGAAATCAATGTAACCAAGATTAGAAGGAAAGCAGAAAACTAGGCAA
Source organism: Gymnobelideus leadbeateri (assembly GCA_011680675.1). Classification (NCBI taxonomy): domain Eukaryota; kingdom Metazoa; phylum Chordata; class Mammalia; order Diprotodontia; family Petauridae; genus Gymnobelideus; species Gymnobelideus leadbeateri. The sequence continues at coordinate 63,207 of WOXC01002897.1, read as the reverse complement.
TTTTTACAGCTAGTGTCTCTGATAAAGGCTTCATTTATAAAATATAGAGAGAACTGAGTCAAATTTTATGAGACTATGAGTCATTCCACAATTGATAAATTGTCAAAGTATATGAACAGGCAGTTTTCAGATAAGAAATTAAAGCTATCTACAATCATATAAAATTGCTCTATATCACTATTGATTAGAGAAATGCAAATTGAAAAAACTCTGAGGTACCACATAACATCTATCTGATTGGTTAATGTGACAAAAAAGAAAATGATAAGTGTTGGAGAAAATTTGGGAAAATTGGAACACTGATGCATTCTTGGTGGAGTTGTGAACTGATTCAACTATTCTGAAGAGCAATTTGGAACTATGCCCAAAGGGCTATAAAACTGCACATACCCTCTGATCCAGTCAAATCACTACTAAGTCTGTATCCCAAAGAGATCATAAAAAAGGGGAAAGGACCTACATGTACAAAAATATTTATAGTAACTCTTTTTGTGGTGGCAAAGAATTGGAAATTGAGGAAATGTCCATCAATTGGGGAATGGCTGAACAAGTTGTATATGGATATAATGGAATACTATTGTGCTATAAGAAATAATGAGCAAGTAGATTCCAAAAAAAATAAAACCTGAAATGCTTACATGAACTGGTGCTGACAGAACCAGGGGAACATTGTACAGCAACAGCAACATTTTACAATGATTAACTATGATCAACTTCTCAGCAATACAATGATCCAAGACAATTCCAAAAGACTCATGATGGAAAATGTTATCCACATCCAGAGAATGAATTATGGAGTCTGAATACAGATTGGAGCATACTATTTTCACTATTTTTGTTTTTTCTTTCTTTTGGTTTTCCTCTCTTCTTCTGATTCTTCTTTCACAACATGACTCATGTAGAAATATGTTTAGCATGATTGTACACGTATAACCCATCAGATTGCTTGCTGTCTTGGGGAGGAGGAAAAGGAGGTAGGGAGAAAAATTTGGAACTCAAAATTTTACAATGAATGTTGAAAATTATCTTTGCATGTAATGGAAAAAAACACTATTAAATCTTCAATTCTGTGGGTTTTTTTTAGCTAGCATGTCTTAGGATCATAGTGTTGCAAATAGAGAGTTAGAAGGCACTTTAGAAAGGAGTATAATATCTTCATTTTTCAGATCAGAAAACCAAGGCTTATGTAGGTTAAACGACTTGGTCTTAGATTACACAGGTAGTAAATGTTAAAGACCATATTTTAACTCAAATGCCCTGGAACTCCAGAGTCAATGCTCTCCCCACTATGTCATAGATATTATAGTCAGTTTAAGGGTAACTCAGGACCTTTACACAATCTTATCCTTCCTGTATTGCTCAGGTTAGAAGCAATGTTACTATAAAGCAGGCAGGCAAAGAAAAAAAATGATTTAACTCAAATACATCAAATATCAATAACAATAATAGGACTCTGCCACATTGATAATCTTCAGGGATAATATATACATTTTTAGAAAATAACAGGAAAAAGAGCCACAGTGACTTAAATCCTAGCAAATTCCTCTGCCCATGCTGATGTGATATTCCAGGAGTTTGTAATTATGGTGATTTGCTTGACTTACATCAAACACATGTGCACTTAGATCCTAGGACAAGGAGGAAATGTCCTTAGAAACAATATAATGTAACCTCCTCTCTGACAATTGATGAAACACTTCTGGGTTGCTTAGAGCATACCTTTGTCAGCTGTATTTATAATATACAGTAAGATGTCTATTTGGACTATATTTCTTTTTTTTTTGTCTAGACCTGTCATTTCACTGGTATAGAGATTTCCCAATGAAGAGATTTTCTCTATCATGCAGCTGTTTTGTAACTTGCAGCCTCAGGGAGTTGCCTGGGGTGCTAAGAGCTCAAGTGACTTGTCCAGGATCACAAAATTACTATGTGTGGGAAGCAGGCCTTTAGCCCAAGTTCTTTTTTAGTCCAGGACCAGCTTTTTATCCATGACAACATGTTGCCTCTCAATATGTGGCATGCAGTAATTGAAACTACCCAAAGTTGACTAGCCTAGGATGCTACTTAGTTGTTAGTATTGAATAAGATATGTATTTACCAGATTCAGAACAACAACAAAGATTAAAAGGACATATTTTAGAAAATGAACATTTTAGAATAACAGCAAATATCCAAGAGGGAAACAGATTAGAATAAAGACATTCAGAATCAATTAATCATCACTTCTAAAATGATGTTGATTTCATTCTTCATTGATCTCTATCCAAACCTTCATTAATCACATAGATAAGGCTTACCTACAACCAAATTATATTTTTGTTCCAGGGGAATAAAGTGTAGCAGTGAAAGTACAAAGAGCAGTAGAGGAGGAGTCAGGGGAATAGATCATTTGTGTGGAAAGGATTAAATGATTTATACTAAGGAGGCAGAGTCAACTTCTCCTCACTTTGACTCTTCCACTTTCCCAGGAGGGACGAGAGACCGAACTCAGATGCATTGGGCATTTAATGGGGAGCTGATTCCTTATCCAGAACAGAGATGAGGGCAAGGTAGATGTGTGCATTGTCTCATCAACCAACATTTTCATCTCTTGCAACAACCACCTGCTAAAATCTAGGAGGGAGAGGAGGAAACAACGGGTATTCACTTGTTGGTTCAATGGATGAACCACTCAGTTCTGTCCACTGCTCTTTCTTCTGAGTGATCCAGGAAGGACAAACTTCCAGCTTCCTTTTCCCAAAGATTTCCAAAAGCCAAGTTCAACAAGCCAACAGCAAATAATTGCACTCTGGGGCAGAATTTTTTTTCCATTTCTGGAATCTGGTGTCTCTGTAGCAATGCTGTTTAGGCAGACCAAGGTCACATTCACAAACATTTGTATAAATTTCATGTGACTTGAATAACAGACTTTGATAAGATAAATTTGCTTTCAAGATTTTTTAAAAACTGCTTCTCAGGGCAACTAGTAGCACAGTGAATAAAACACAGACCATAGAGTCAGGAGGACCTGAGTTCAAATCCAATCTCAGACATTTAACACTTGCTAGCCATATGACCTTGGGCAAGTCACTTAACCCAAATTACCTGCCTTCCCCCTCCAAAATGCAAAAAACAAAAAAAAAAAAGCCATGGCAGGCACTACTTAACACCAGAGGGGGCAGGTACTAGACAAAACATCTTATGGTCAGATTAATTTATCTTCTATTTCCCCCTCCTCCCTTCTGTGGTAAGCAAAAAACCTTACAGACTGAGTATTTATGGTCAGGACATACCATTTGGAATATAAAAGTTAAACTCTTACAAATGCTACCACTGAGACCTATGCAATCAAGTCTAATTCTGATACATAAATATTGATTCTAGTGATTACCTACAACTTTTAATCATTAATTGATCAATAATCAATTCTATTCTGTAATCTAAATTTCAGATTTCCCTCCTTTCCTCCTTTGATCCTTGAAAGATCACAAATCATTTGGGAAATCATTCTTAACTGATGCATTGACCAGATATGTTGGGGCTAGTTCTCACCAAAAAGCAAATTTCACAAATGCCACAGCACAGGAGAGAGAACAGGGAGGAAATGGGCACTATCTTCTAACATATATAATTTCATTGTGCTTGACTTGTCACAGCTAAAAGAGAGCAATACTAATCAACAGGGAAAAAGACAGCAATCCAGTGGCAATGTGGGCAAATCAGCTTTCAGAGATGACAGGTTCTATAGGTCACTGATCAATTCATCAAACTTTTTCTGTTGGTCTACAGTCTGCTTAACTAATTGAATCAAAGCATTGACTTGATTCTTAAGGGAATCAATAGACTCACACAAGACCTGAGTCAGTTTCCCAATTTCTAAAGAAAGATAATTAGCTGCTTGCAGTATAGCAGAGCAACCAGTTAGTGGCATTTCACCTGGAATGCTTAGAAACAGAAAGCTAGAGTGGCTTTTAGCTTTTCTACATCTCTTATCTAATGGCAATACCTAAGAGGAAACATTTCTGTAATCAACATGGTGAGCATCTTTCTCCTACTGATTGTGTTGACCTTACAATCATTTTTGCATTTACACAAAGGAGGGAACTCAATTTCTGCAACCTTTTTTTAATTAAAAAAAAAAAAACAACAACACAAAATGTTACAACTCTCACAGGCAAGAAACCCACAGCGATAACTTATAGCCACATTCCTATAGACTCAACAAGAATAATCTACTGGTAGGAAAGAAGGGATTGTAGGGGCAGAGACAGGAAATTGTTCTAGACCTAAATGTATCTGGACATTTCTCATGGCAGATGGGTTATAAATAGGTACTAAAGATGAGAAGGCATAGCTGCTTCTAGCATCATATTCACCCTTCAGGGGAAAGGTATCAACTAGCAGGTAGGTGACCTCAGGAAGAGGTGCTGAATTAAGGAATGGAAAATTAATGTCACTAAGGCAATTTAAAAGAATTTCATTAGTACAACAATGATCAGGTCATAACCTTCATATAGAAAGGCTATCAATGTAATACTTATGGACACTCATCTGGGTGAACTGCCATAATTCTTCTTGAGACCAGATTTAAGCCTATGTTGGAATATAAGTCAGAACAGCAATTAATAAAACAAGGGATAGCAACCAGGAGAAATAAAATCAGATGTTCCCCTTTGACCAAAGTGGGAAGAATGCATCACCACTGAAACCAAGTTGAGATCCAAGAAAAGAAAAGAAGCAAGAGGTACTCCTACCAGGCACCATTGCCTGAGGTTAAATGGGTTTTATTAGCAGTGAGTTGTGTATCTAACATGATATGCTGGAGCTTGTGAATATCTGTAACTATTTCTCCTGATTTGTTAATACAAGAGTAGCAAATCTGATTGATACCGGCACAAGCCCCTCCAGCAGCTGAAGTGAGAACATCTAAAACTAGACAGTTGTGTAGTGCATCTATAGCCAAGGAGTGAAACTCTACCTGCAAGGAAGAAAGAGGACTAGAGGTCCAAGAGATAGCTTGAGCTGTATCTTGAGTTAATTTTTTTTTTTTTGCTTTTTGGAGGGTAATTGGGGTTAAGTGACTTACCCAAAGTCACATGGCTAGTATGTGTGTCAAGTGTCTGAGGTCAGATTTGAACTTAGGTCCTCCTGACTCCAGGGCTGGTGCTGTTTTCACTGAGCCATTTAGCTACCCCTTGAGTTAATTTTTCAATTTTTTAAAAATTTGATTATTGATGGGTTTATTAATGGGGTAGAGAAGTTACAATATTGTTTTTATTTGTTTGTTTTCCCTCTTCCTCTGTTTTATTTTTTTGGAGGGGGGAAAGCAAGGAAATTGGGGTTAAGTGACTTGCTCAAGGCCGCACAGCTAGTAAATGTCAAGTGTCTGAGGCTGGATTTGAACTCAGGTCCTACTGACTCCATGGTCAGTGCTCTATTCAATGCACCACCTAACTGCCCCTCCTTTTGTTATTTTTTAAAATTAAATTTATTTATTTAGTTTTAATTTTCAACATTCACTTCCATAAGATTTTGAGTTTTAAATTTTCTTCCCATCTTTCCCCTCCCCCACCCCAAGATAATGTGTAATTTTATATAGCCTCTATATATACATTCACATTAAATATAAATTCACATTAGTTGTGTTGTAAAGAAGAATTATAACCAATGGGAGAAAGTATGAGAAAGAAGAAATGAGAGAGAGAGAGAGCACAAATAATGCTTTTCAGCCTGCATTCAAACACCATAGCTCTTTTTCTGTACATGGACAGAATTTTCCATCATGAGTCTTTTGGAGTTGTCTTAAATCTTTCCATTGCTAAGAAGGGATAAGTCTATCTATCTAAGCCATGTGGTTGTTACTGTGTATAATGTTCTTCTGGTTCTGCTCACTTCACTAAGCATCAGTTCATATAAGTCTTTCCAGGTTATTCTGAAGTCTGCCTGCTTATTATTTCTTATGTAGTATAGTATTCCTTACATTCATATGCCACACAATAATATTCCATTACATTCACATACCACAACTTGTTCAGTCATTCCCAATTGATGGACATCCCCTCAATTTCCAATTCTTGGCCACCATAAAAAGAGAAGTTATAAATAATTTTGTACATGTGGGTCCTTTTCCCATTTGTGTGATATCTTTGGGATACAAATCTAAGAAGTGGTTCTGCTGAGTCAAAGGGTATGCACATTTTTATAACCCTTTGGGCATAGTTCCAAATTGCTCTTTAGAATAGTTGGATCAGTTCACAACTCCACAAGCAATGCATTAGTGCTCCAATTTTCCCACATCTTCTCTAGTATTTATCATTTTCCTGTTTTGTCATGTTAGCTAATCTGATAGGTTGTGATGTGGTACCTCAGAATTATTTTGATTTTCATCTCTCTAATCAAGTGATTTAGAGCATTTTATATGAATACAGAGAGCTTTTATTTCTTCATCTGTAAACTGCCTGTTAATATCCGTTGACCACTTATCAATTGCAGAATGACTTATATTCATATAAATTTGACTCAGTTCTCTATATAGTTGAGAAATGAAGCCTTCATCAGAGATACTGATTATAAAAATTCTTTCCCAGTTTTCTTCCCTCCTAATCTTAGTTGCATTGGCTTTGTTTATGCAAAAATTTTTCCATTTAATATAATAAAAAAGCTCTATTTTGCATTTCATAATATTCTCTATCTCTTGTTTAGTCATAAATTCTTCCATTCTCCATAAATCTGACAGGCAAACTATTCTTTGCTCTCTCAATTTGCTAATAGTATCAGCCTTTATATTTAAATCATGTACTCATTTTGACTTTATTTCCCAGCAATTTTTGTCAAATAGTGAGTTCAGAGTCTTTGGGTTTATCAAACAGTAGATTACTATAATTTTTCAATTTCTGCAGAGACATTTCTAATAGCTTTCATGTTGAAAGCAACCCCAAAGGGAAAGAGACCAAAATAAAATCTCTCCACATAAAAAGAATCTTTTATAGAATTTAGAAGTTTATGGTTCTCTAACCTTTTGTTGCAGGGGTGCCACCAGACTCCCAAATATCAAGTGGACTTTCTTTTCACAAATCCAATGGAGTGATTATAAACAAAAAAAAAAATGGAGTGCTAGGTAGACAACACCATATATCCCATACCATCTGGAAGGAAGAGTAGAATAAGTAGATTGGTTACAGATGAAAAACTGGCCTGGGGTGACCAGACCTCAAGGATGTTCTGGGAGTAATCTTGAAGTAGCTTTAACATTCACACAGACAAAGAAGAGACAGAAAATGGAAGAATAAGGTTACAATGTATGTTATCACTCATATTCACTACTTTGGTGATGAAGTCTTAATCTTCTCGATACAAATATCAAAGGTTGGCAGAGATGGTATAGGTCAGAATAGAAAAATTTCCTCATTAGAAGAGGTCTTGAGTAATTGCCACCACTCTCACTTGAACATGCTTGGGATAATGATACTTTATTTGAACTCTAACTGGAGGGTTGGCTGAATCCCAAGTTAAATTCCAAGTGCCCCAGAGATGAAGTAGAAGAAGATGATGACAGCCATCTTCCTGGCAAATATCAGGGGTGTGCGATGCTAACAAAAGGTCTTCTACCTACTATACCAAAGTGGAGTACTTGAAAGTATTGGAAGCTAAATCCTGTTGTAACAACTGAAAAAACAAGGGAGGGGAGCCTTTCTATACACCCTTGACGCAGATAAGTCCAGGTCCTCTGTGTATTCCTCCAGGTGAAAGCAAATAAACATTAAGAATCTGGATGGGGGCGGCTAGGTGGCGCAGTGAGTAGAGTGCCGGCCCCGGAGTCAGAAGGACCTGAGTTCAGATCCGGCTTCAGACACTTAACACACACAAACAAAAACCTAGCTGTGTGACCTTGGGCAAGTTACTTAACCCCAACTGCCCTCCAAAGAGGCAAAAAAAAAAAAAGAATCTTGATGAATACAAATCAATCCTGGTTAAAAAAAAAGGAGCCTTACACAGAACAGAAGAGACAATAATATCAAGGTTAGGTACTACTGGATGTCTAGGTACAACATAAGGGTTAACAGCACATAAATGTTGTACAAAGAGATAAATGGGTCTGTCATCTGGGCCTGGCTTGGGTTTCTTAACAGGTAGAGTAGGAGCATTACAAGGAGACTTGCTTGCACAAGGACATCTTGCTTCCTAGGAGAATCAACAATAGGCAAGTTTGCTTCAAAAATTTTTCAAGACAAGAGGTATTGAGGTATGGAGAGTTCCTTTTTGGTGATTATTACAACTGGGACAATGCATTTTAAAAGTTCCACATTGGAATATTAGTCTATAAGGAGTCAGGAATGTCTGGTGGAACCAGGATTCTCCTTTGTCTTAATCAGGACAATACAGGAAATAATGGACAATCTACTACTCAACATTATCAGTGAGGTCTATCAGTACAGAGATCATAGAATGGGAATCATCGGGGAGATATAATAACAAAGAATTACTGAGAAGACATGGAATAGTAGCTCTTAGTTTGCACAAAAGGTTCCTTTTCATTAGATTACCTGGTGCCTCAGACAGTCACAGAAAAGAGGGCCTATAATGACAGTTTTGGGTAACAAAATGAGCACATCTTGGGGTTCTTCTTCAGTTCTAAAAATTTTTTGGAATACAGTGGAAATATACTTAGGACTTGGTTTCTTTTAAAATAGAGGTACCAGTGTCTATCAAACAATTATAAGAAACATCATCAATTTTAAGGATAACATGAGCCTTGACAGTCTGGGTTAAGGCAAAGATGGGCATGACAGGGACAAAGCCACCTCATTCAGGAAAAAAGAAATTTTCACCAGAGTCCATAACTTCGGTATCTCCCATACATCTTCATGCCAAAGGATCTCTTGGGGGGGGGGGTGTCTCACAAATTGTTTGCTGTTTGGAAACTGAGATCCTGGAAAGCCACCTTAATTCCTAGAATGTAGATTTCACTTTCTCTTCACAATTCCCTCCTTAAATGCCCTTTTATGACAACAAAACATATTGGCATCTCATGGCTGTAGCCAGGGCCACTTGGGCAGTGGCAAAATTGAGGAAATTTCCTTTTTTTATCCTTTTCTCTTTTTTTTTTTTTTTTAACATTTCTGCTCCCTCCTTCATAAACATTTTGGGTAATGCCTTCGAGTTCACCTATAGTCTTCTCACGCCATGCTGGACAATTCTTTCGTAAGTAAGTATGAATTTCTGGCAGTGATTGGTAGACAAAAGCAGAACTAAGAATTCTGGTGTCTCTTGGGTCTTATAGGGTCTAATCCATTGTAATGTTTGGTGCTTTTACAAAACCTATTGTAAAAACGATTGGAGATTTCACCTTTTTCTTGCTGGGTCTCCTGATATTTACTCATTATCAGAGCATACTTCACACTCTTCCATTCTCCAAAGTAAAGCTTGTATAGCTTAAAGTAGCCTAGTAAAATCAGGTGGATTGGGGTGGCGCCAAGATGGCGGAGTAGAAACAGCGCATCCAAGCCACTCTGCCCCCAGATTACCTCCAAACTGTGTAAAAGTGGACTCTGAACAACTTCTGGAGCCCCAGCACCCACAGAATAACACAGAGAAGCTAACCTCCTGCTGAGGACAGCCCAGCAGCCCTGCAGGAAGGACCAGCGCAGTGGTCTGGGAGCCGGCAGCTCGCAGAGCATGGGGAGCCGAGCACAGGTCCGCCTGAGTCGTGGTTTTAGCCCCAGGGCGGCAGGGCCAGCAGCCGGCTGGAGGGACCCCAGAACACCAGCAGCTGTGGTGATTCCAGAATTATCAACATAGATATGCCTAGGACAAAGTGAGAGGTTAGTGCCCTATGTACTTTGGGACCAGTATTTGGGGAACGCGTCGGCTTCCTTCCCTGGGGCTAGAAGCCACTGAGGAGACACGCCATTTTGTAGTTTTCAGAGGAAGCTCCAGCTCCCGGCCTGCGAACTGTAGGGAGATCTAGCGATTAGTCTTGGGGGGTAATCGCTATTGCTTTAACCTCCCTGGATCTGGATTGTGATCTGGGGTGGAGGTCGTGGGTGGGTTTCCAGCTTGCCGGAAACGAAAGTTGCCCCCCCACACGTTCGGGATGAAAATTCCCCTATCTGGTGCCAAAGACATACTGTGGCAACAAGCCCAAAAGTCAAGTAATTAAGTGGCAACATGCCAAGGCAAAGGAAAAAAATTAAACAGAAAAATGCAACCCTAGACTCCTACTTTGGGGTCAAAGGGGGTCGAAGCATAGGGGAAGAGGACTGTGAGGTCAGAAGTCCTGCTCCAAAAGCCCCAGGGGAAAACATGAGCGGGTTGCAGGCCATAGAGGACCTTAAGAAGGACTTTAAAAATCAAATAAGAGAAGTGGAGGAAAAATTGGAAAGAGAAATGAGAAGGATGCAGGAAAAGTATGAAATGAGGGTCAACAGCCTGACTGAGGAAAACAACACCTTAAAAAATAGACTAACTCAAATGGCAAAGGAGGCCCAAAAGGGCAATGAGGAGAAGAATGCCTTAAAAAGTCGAATTTGCCAGGTGGAAAAAGAATCTCAAAAGTTCACTGAGGAGATTCATTCCTTCAGAGTTAGACTGGAGCAAATGGAAGCTAATGACTTTATGAGAAATCAAGATGCTGTTAAGCAGATCCAAACAAATGAAAGATTAGAAGGCAATGTGAAATATCTCATGGGAAAAACCACTGACCTGGAAAATAGATCCAGGAGAGACAATTTAAAAATTATTGGACTACCTGAAAGCCATGATCAAAGAAAGAACCTAGAAATCACCCTTCAAGAAATTCTCAAGGAAAATTGCCCTGATGTTTTAGATCCAGAGGGCAAAATAGAGGTTGAAAGAATCCACAGATCACCTCCTGAAAAAGATCCCAAAAAGAAAACTCCCAGGAATATTATAGCCAGGTTCCAGAATCCCCAGATCAAGGAGAAAATACTACAAGCAGCCAGGAAGAAACAATTTCAATATTGTGGAAACACAATCAGAATAGCACAGGACCTGGCAGCTTCTACACTGAGGGATTGAAGGGCATGGAATATGATATTCCAGAGGGCAAAAGAGCTGGGAATGAACCCAAGGGTCACCTACCCAGCAAAACTGAGTATTTTGTTTCAGGGGAAAATATGGTCATTCAGTGGAATAGAGGACTTTCAAGCATTCTTTTTTTTTTTTTAAACAATTGGGGTTAAGTAACTTGCTCAAGGTTACATGGCTAGTCATTATTTATGCGTGGGTGCTCATTTTCTGAGGCGGATCTGATCTCAGGTCATCCCAACTCCGAGGCCGGCGCTCTTACTCACTGCGCCACCTAGCCGCCCCTTTTAGGGCAATTGGGGTTAAGTAACTTGGCCAAGGTCACATGGCTAGGTTTTTGTTTGTGTGAATTAAGTGTCTGAGGCCGGATCCGAACTCAGGTCCTTCTGATTCCAGGGCCGACGCTCTATTCACTGCGCCACCTAGCCGCCCCTGCTTTCAAGCATTCTTGAGGAAAAAAACAGAGTTGAATAGAAAATTTGACATTCAGACCCAAGAAGCAAGAGATGCCTGAGAAGGTAATCAGGGAAAAGAAATCACTGTGAACTTATCAAAGTTGAACTATTTACATTCCTATATGGAAAAACAATAACAGTGACTGATGAAATCTTTCTCACTATGAAAATAATAGAAGAAGGCTGTATGGTCATATGAATACATATGTGAATGTGTGTATATGGTTACATATATATCCATATATATGGATAGAGGGCATAGGTTGAATTTGTTGGGAAGGGAGGATACTCAAGGGGTGAAATTATGAGGTGAGAGAGGAAAGTGGCAAGAGGAGATGGGGAGAGACAGGGTAGGGTAAAGTATCTCATGTAGAAGAAGCAAGGGGAAGTGGTTGCAAGGGAGGGGAAGAATAGGAAGGCACAAAGGCAAAACCACATTCTCATTGAATTTGGTTCAGGGAGAGAATGACATACATACTAAATGGGATATCTCAACCTACAGCAGAATAGGGGGAAGGGGATGAGAGGAGGGATGATGGATGGGAGGGCATCCTTGAGAGGAGGGGAGGTTGGAAGTACCCACTATAGAAGAGGGACAGGATCAAGTAGAGAATGGACCAGGTTGGGGGTGGGATGAGTGGGAGGGAATTATAAGCAGCCTTGTACAATATATCTACTATGATAATGTTTTGCATAGCTAGATATGTACAACATATACTGAATTACTTATCTCCCCAGAGGGAATGGGTGACAAGGGAGTAAGGAAATGGATCTGAAATTCGAGGTCTTAACATTAAATGTTTCAAATATATATAAATACTATTATTAATACTCTTTTGCTTGTAATTGGGAGATAAGATGTGCAGGCATTGGGGCACAAAGATTCACCTTCCTCTAATGGAATAGTCGAAGGGGGTATGGGAGATGATATGGGAGAGAGCAGATTGGAGGAAGCGATATCTTGCGGGACTGCTATTCTGTGAGGGTGGGTAGGGGAAAAACGGGGTGGGGGAGGAAATGATTGTAACTCAAAATCTGGCGGAAATGAATGATGTAAAACAGAAGTTAATAAAGCATTTGTTTAAGTAAAAAAATGATAGTACTTAAAAAAAATCAGGTGGATTACTAGGATCTCATTGAGGGTCTTGCGATGACCAATTTGAGAGACCCCCTTGACCAGCAAAGGCAGTTTGGCAGTTATATTATAGTTGTCTTTTCTCCAGGGGAGAATAAGGCTTCCATTAAACCCATAACATCTTCTCCAAGTTAGATTATAACCTCTGAATATAGCCTGAAATCAGGCAATAATACCAATTGAATTTTCATTAAATTTCAGGGTGTCCCTTTACTATACAGAAAGGTTGGAGGGAATGAGGTTGATAATGCCTTACAAAAATTAAATTTTCTGTAGCATTATCAGGGGTCAATTTTTTTTCTTGAAAAGGAAAAAGGGCAGTAGTCCTTCCCCAGTTTCAGAGGAGGCTGAATTCCCTGTATTAGAGTACCAAGTCAGAGGAGCAGATGGAGAGGAACGGTAGAAGATTTAATAGAATGAGTAGAGGATATAGTAGGAGAGAGAGAGAGAGAGAGAGAGAGAGAGAGAGAGAGAGAGAGAGAGAGAGAGAGAGAGACAGAGAGAGAGAGAGAGAGAGACAGAGAGAGAGACAGAGAGAGAGAGAGAGAGAGAGAGAGAGAGACAGACAGACAGACAGACAGACAGACAGACAGAGAGAGACAGAGAGAGAGAGAGAGAGAAAGCCTTTTTTGGTATTATGGGCACAATTCATCACTGAGAGATGCCCAACAAAACCAGTAATTCATTTGATATGGGTGAGAATTTTCAATAGCCCGTCTTGTTTTGTCTAAAATCCAGTAATCAAAAGTGCCAAACTTAGGCCAAAATAGTTCATCAGCTTAATCTCTAGCAGTCTTGGACCAACAGTCACTCAGTTTAATAGTGCATGCTTTCCTTGGTCCTGGTTGAACTGGCAATTTGCTTTGACTCCAAAATACAGTTTTCCCAGGAATGTCCCCATAGGAATACTACTACTTGTTCCCTTGTCACCCTTTAAAGGGATACTAAGTGGAAAACTACCAGCAATGATAACAAGTGTCTCAAGGAGGATAATTATTAAGAAGTTGGCACAGGTGACCCTACAGTGGCACACTCATGGAAGGGGGCAGTGACTAGTGGGACATCCCCCATTCATCCAAGTCAAGGCATGGAGTTCAGGGATTTCTCCTTTCAGACATCTATAGGTTGTTTGTGTCAATTATACAGGGTGTCCCTAAAGTCTGGACACATAAGAAATCTTATTAAGTATGCATCTTTTCAAGAAATTAAATAAATGAAATTTTCAACATTTTATTTAATTAACATAAATGAGATTTCATAGGAAATCTCATTAATTAAATTAATCTCATTAATATGGAAAATAATCCCCAATAGCTAATGAAAGCTTTTATTCCATATGAAATTGTCATGGTTAAAATTCATGCTAATTAAATAAAATGCTGTTGAAAATTTCATTCATTTCATTTCTTGAAAATATGCATAGTTACTGAGATTTCCTAGGTGTCCAGACTTTAAGAGCATGTTCTTTAGGACTACTTTAGGAGGCAAAACTACCTGTTAAGGAGTTTTTCCTCAGGAGTTATCGTCCAAGGAGTCATGTGATTCAGTTGAGTCTCCCAGCCCTTCCTCTCTATCAAGATGTAGTTTACCTGGCCAAGTAGATGTGACTTCCTCAGGAACTTATTCACAGACCTGATCTTTGGTTCCTGGATCTAATAAAGTCCAGGAAATCTCACCAGGTGATCTCTCCCAGTGGCCCATGTTATTCCAATTAGCAGCTCTTGTTTTCAAGACTGCTATCATAGCACCATGTTTAAAATAGCCTCTGGGCAGGTACTATTAACCATAGTGCCAGGGCAGGTGGCCAAGTGGCTGGTTTATGTAAAATGGTTTTCAAAGGAAGTCCCAAAGACTGATTTCCAATTCTGATTTTGACAGTTGTAAAAGAGCTAAATAATCATTAAGAATTTAATTGATGGGGCTAGGTGGTGCAGTGAGTAGAACACTGGCCCTGGAGTCAGAAGGACCTGAGTTCAGATCCGGCCTCAGACACTTAACACACACAAACAAAAAAAACCTAGCCGTGTGACCTTGGGCAAGTTACTTAACCCCAATTGCCCTCCAAAAAGAAAAAAAAAAGAATTTAAGTGATGCCAATTGTCTTATCAACTGAATGCTATTTTGCTACGATGAACTCCCACTTGTGAAAGGAGAGCTACTTGTCTTACAAAATTTTACTGCAATCCACCCCATTAAGTTTTTACTTTCTCTTTTGAAATCTTGCTAAAAGGCGAGGCAGAACCAAGATGGCAGAGAATAGGTTGGTCTTGCCTGAGATCTCCCCCTTCAAATACCTTTAAATAATGACTCTAAACAAATTTTAGAGTGGTAGGACCCACAAAAAAACTGAATGAAACACTTTTTCTAGCCCAAGATAACTTAGAAGGTCAGCAGGAAAGGTCTGTTGCACTAGGGTGAAAGAGGAACATAATCCATTGTGGGCCATGACAGCATAGCTCCCGCCCAGCAAACCAGGAGCAGGCCTTGGGAGCCACTGAGTCAACAGTGGCAGCAGCTGCTTCTGGAGCTCTCAGCCCACAGATGGTAAGGGGGTCAAACAACTAGTCAAAGGAGATTACAGGAGTCTCATTGCTAGCCTTGAGGCAGGAGACTTGCTTTGCCCATACTCACATCTGAGTCACAGTCCTAGGTGGCAGTCCCAGGGCAAGCAGGAACACTAGCACACCAAAGCATCCTGACTCAGTGGAGGGAGACCTTCCTCACAGTTCCAGGGCAGAAAGCAGTGTCATTCAGAGACCAGAGCACAAGCCAGGAGAGTAGTAAACACACTTCTCCTTAGATCATACCACTATGGAAAACTGATGTCTTGCTAAAAGCCTAGTACACACAATCAATTTTAAAGTCTTTTTATGTTTTTCAATTCTGCTTGTATGAAAAGTAAGTGCCTCAAAGCTTTACCTAGGCACAGGAGATGCTGTTCTATTTGCCAAAAAAAAATCTGTACTTTGTTGGAGAAATAAATCTCTTTCCCTTCTTTCATAAGAGAAATTGCTCTATCCACAATAGGGTTTCTTATTTCCTTATCAGAGACTGCTCTATACAAGAAAGAAAACCTTCTGGCTGTTTACAAAATCTCCCATTCAGGAGCTTACCTTGACTTGAAGAAAATTTGGGATTGAGGCCAAGGAGAAGAAATCCTATCCTCAGGACAATATTCTACAGGGAAGTTTCACAGCAGAAAAAATGTTATCAGAGCACTCTTAGAGGTTTCCTGTGCAAGGGTGGCCCCAAGGGCCAGGGTCCCATACTCAACCTCCCAGTTGGCTCACCAACTGTGAAAATAAGAATCTGAAATAAAGAGAAACTGAGGTACAAAAGTGCAAGTACAATCAATTTATTAGCAAGGCTAGAAATTGCCAATAGATGGATTCTAAGACTCCAGTAGTCAAGGATGCATCTGATAGTTAGCAACCTTTTATATAGTTGGTTACATAAGGTACAAAAAATAGTCCAGTAATGCATTCTTCCATCAGCTTCTTAGAAAATGTCTCACCATGACATTTTCTTGGTTTGGTCACTCCAAAATTTTATTTCGGGTATTATTTAAAATTGTTTGGAGAAGAATGTTGGGAGAGTTAAACTGGGTGGCTGCCCCTAATCTGCCATTATGGCTCTGCCCCATCTGTCCCATAATATTAAGGGACAGAAGGACTCATTTTCCAAGTCAGACTATTGTGGATTTTTTAAAAAATTCTTCCTTCCCCCAGTTGGTGCCATTGTTCATATCAAATACAGGGTTTAGTTAAAGATGGAAAAAGCAAGTTATATGTAAAAACTGAAATTCTCTGCAGTTTCAGGTGGATCAAGGGTTCCTAATTTGGTGTTCTTTTTTAGCAGTTAATTGCATAGTTGTTAATAGAACTGTAAGGTTTGAGTTGGTTTTCATCACATGAATTAGTTACTGGAAAGCTAAATTTAGGAGACTGCACTAATTCTATTGAGTCATGTTACTGGCAGATTTTTGCAGAATTACCTAGGAATCTCTGCAAGTGATGTAAAACCAGAGAAGTGGATCTATTAGAAGGATCCCTGTTCAGAGCTGCCCTGAGAATGAGATCTATTGCAGAATATCCAAGGGAAGATGTTTGCAGGGGACCTATGGGACTCAAGATGAAATATACAGATTAAATGGACATTGGGAGTGGGTTACCAGGTTACAAAGACACTTGATATAATTTAATATTGATGAACATTATTGTATTGCTTTGAATTTTTTCATGGTGTTTATGTTTTTGAGTTTTCTTGGTCACCTTAATGGCATGTAAATCTTACATTTCAAATAAGCCCAGGGTGAGACCTCTAAATAGTTTGATAACCTGACTTAGTTTATCCGTTGTTGTTTTTCACTTGTTTTCAGTCCTTTTCAACTTTTTGTGACCCCATTTGGGGCTTTCTTTACAAAGACACTGAAGTAGTTTGCCATTTCTTTCTCCAACTCACTCTACAGATGAGGAAACTGAAGTAAACAGTTTTAAGTGACTTGTCCAGGGTAAAACAGCAAGTAAGTATCTGAGGTCAGATTTCAACTCAAGAAGATGAGTCTTCCTGACTCCAGACCAGTACTCTATCCACCACATCATCTAGCTACCCAAATTTATTTATATTTAACAAAGTTTATTTCCATAGGGGATATATGAAATTATGACTTAGCTTATATTCTTTGCACCTCTCAACTCACTCCTTTGATGCTTCTTAAGGAAGACTATCATTCCATCCAAAAATCCTTAATAGATAAAGTTTTTAAGTGATTTTGGGGATTGAGAACCCCAGGATCAAAGGAGGTAATGTTACATTAAAATAGTATTTGTGATTTCATTTTGTTCTTACCCACCATCTTGTGAAGTTAAATTTTGACTTCTTGGAAGTCACCTGATTTTGGAAAAGTCACAAGGTTACTTTCCTAACTGTCATCTGACTTAAGGAAAGTCACAAAACTACCCCTTTCCCTCTCACCTCAGTATCTCCCAAACCTCTCCACCAATGAGAAACCAGGCGTTTTAATCCCTATGGTTGTTTTTCAGTTTTTCACTCCCTCCAAATTGTATATTAATTGTGTAGAAACCAATAGTTAGTATCCCTGGCTACCAAGAGCCTTAGATCCTGTTTGTTTCTACAAGGGTATACATTGTTAAATAAATTGCTGTCTGAATGTAACTACTCAGTTTCTTTATTCCACTATAACACAGCCCAATTCTCTCCGAAATACCCTTGTAGTCTATTATCTTCCCTCCTATTCTTTCATCCATTATTACTCATAAGGTTTCTCCGGTTTCCTTCCCAATCCTTGCAATAATTAGTCACCAACTACAGAAGAGAATACTATCTCCTGTACCTCCCTCATTGTTACCTCACAGAACTTCCAAACCAGCCTTGATTACCTCTTTTCACAAAGCCCTCCAGAATTTCCATTAGATAGTAAACAAACTTCCCTTTATCATGGACCTCTTTATCTCAAACTCATCCATTATCCCTCACTGAGACCTGACTAGACTCTGATGACAATGCATCCCCCAGGTATCTTCTCCACCTTGGCTATACCTTCTCTCACACCTTCCCTCACTTTGATCCTAGAGGGAGTTGGAATACTCCTTGTTCCCAAACTGTAACATCCAGACTCTCTCTTTACTTCCTTGACTCAGTCACTTTTCCTCTTTGGAATAAAATCCATCCAGTTAAAATTTTCTAATCAATCAATCAAAGCACCTGGTTCATCATCTTCCTCTTCTCCTTTTTCACTCAGTTGAAATGTCTCCCCAAAGTTACCAGTGATTTCTTTTTTTTAATCAATTGGGGTTAAGTAATTTGCTCAAGGTTACATGGCCAGTTATTTTTGTGTGGGTGTTAAGTATCTGAGGCCTGAACCAATCCCGGGTCCTCCCGACTCCGACTCTGGGGCCTGTGCTCAATTGACAAATCTAATGGCTTTTTCTTGCTACAAACCCTTCTCAACCTATCTGCTTCATGTAACACTATTAACTATTCTCTTCTAGATTCTCTCACCTCTCTAGGTTTTCATGACACTACTCTTTCCTGTTTCTCCTCCCCCTTGCCTGACTTCCCCTTCACAATCTCTTTTGCTAGCTAATTACCCACATTACAACCCCTCACTTTGAGTCTTTCTCTCTCTGCAGATGATTCCTGTATCTCTATATCTAGCCTATCTCTCCTCTAAGTTTCAATTCCATATCATTAATTGCTTATTAGATATTTCAAACTGTATGCCTTATAAATTTCTTATATTAAACATGTCTAAAACTGAAACATTAGCTTTCCCCTTCAGAGTCTGCCCCTCTTCAAATTTCCCTATTTCTGTTGAAAGCACTGCCATCCATCTTGTATCTCAGGTTGATAATCTTGGCATTATTCTGGACTCCTCAGTTTCCCTCATCCTGCATATCCAATCAGTTGCCAAATGTCAATGTTTCTATTTTCTTACCATTTCTGACTTGTTTTTAAGTCATTCAGTCATGTCCAACTTTTTTTTTAAGCAATTGGGGTTAAGCAACTTGCTCAAGGTTACACGGCTGTCATTATTTATGTGTGGGTGCTCATTTTCTGAGGCCAGATTCGATCCCGGGTCATCCCAACCCCAAGGCCGGTGCTCTTACTCACTGCACCACCTAGCCGCCCCTGTGTCCAACTCTTTATGACCCCACTTAGGTTTTGCAAAGACATTGGAATGGTTTGCTATTTCATTCTCTGGCTCATTTTACAAATGAGGAAACTGAGGCAAACAAAGCTAAGTGACTCTCCCTGGGTCACACAGCAAGTAAGGGTCTGAGGCCAGATCTGAACTCAGGAATATGAGTCTTCCTGATTCCAAGCCCAGAGATCTATCCACTGTGCCATCTAGCTACCATATGACCTCTTTTATTCACCCACATGGCAACCACCTTAATTTAGGCCCTCATATCACAACCATATTATCACATCAGTCTCCTATTTATTCTGCCTGCCTCAGTCCCTCAGAACTTGGCTTCATTTATAGAATACTACCAGTGATTTTCCTTGGGTGCAGATCTGATCACATGATTCTCTTACTCAACCAACTCTAATGGTTTCCTATCACCTCTAGAATAAAATATGAATCCCTGTATTTACTTTTTTTTTATGACCACAATCTATTTATTGGATAGGAGAGAAACTCACACAGGTTCTTTATTCTCTTTGTTTAGTGGGAAGACCAAAAGGAAGGTGTGGGGAATCAAGGAAGGTACAGAGAAAGTTCTGTTCAAAGAAATGAATATAATGAATATAATGACTAAGAGCCCTTATAAGACTGTCCCCACCCCACACCCTAGAGACACTATAGGTCAATGGAGAACATGTTCCACAAACAGAGAAGCCATCAATGTTCTACCATTTCCAGTTAACAGTTGGTTAAGGTCCAGACTTTTCCCTCTATAATATTATTACATGGTTCAATTCTCTTGCTGATTTTTTGAGACTCTTTAGTTATTCTTTGGAAGCTAAGTCTTCTTGCTGGAAATTTATGAAAAGGCAGCTCAATGCAAACAACATATGGACTGAGGGGTGGAGGATGAGATGGACAAAAGTGAGTGAAATCACCCCTCAGCTTAGTAAGAAAGCAATGCCAGGGACAGACTTTGTAGGCTTTCTTCACAGTGCATAGATTGAAATAAAGGTGCAATGCCAGCAAAATAGGTGATGTTTTTGATATAAAAAACTTACATTTTGTTTTCTGCCATTAAAGGATTGGTACTAAGTTATTTAATGCAAATTTTTAATACTGAGAGGCACTAAAAGTGCACCTTGGAGGAACTCTGAGGGGAAACCCAAGCCATATTTAGCTTTTATTTTAGATATAATGCTCCCAAATATAATGTTAGAATAAAGGAACTCCTTTATTTAGGAATACTCTTTCTTCAATGTAAAAGTGGATTTTTAAAAATAAAATTAGTCCACACAGTGACCTTTTCTACTTTACCTTGGCTTCGAACCAGGGTAATCATAAGAAAACTGTAAAGAAAACTGGGTAAAGAATATTCTTTTATCAAGAGGCATAGCTTATATAACTCCAATATAACACACACAGTTGTGATTGAAAATGGTTAGTATCCAATCCTTGGACAATGTAGAGTCCAAGATAATTTGTTACATTTTTATTTCAAATTCATAGGAATAGCAGCCATTCTGAAATTATGAACCCTATTCTATATTGTCAGATTATTATTTGAAGACCCCAGGATTCTCAAATACATAGTCCAGGGCAGATTCTTTTGTTTCTGGCAACATTTGTGGAAAAGACTGACATTATAGGTTACTATTCTTAAGAAGCCTATGACATGATCTTACTGGTTCAGGGATGTCCCACCCAGGTATTTGGGCAGTAACTATGAAAACAGAACAATAATCCTCACTTGATTTTTAAGTGTCAAATAATTAACAGGTGACTAGCTAACAACTGGTGAGTGGACTCCCCCATCAGTGTGCATAGCTCATCAATATCACTGCTGGCATCTTTGAACAGCAAATTTCATATAAACATTCAAATGAATATTACATCTCATCTGCATTACAGATTTAACCCTGGAAAGTATTAAAAATAAATACTTTCTGTTCAAACCACAGCCTTGTTTTTTCCAGTGCTTCCTTTACACATCTCCTTCTCTAGTCCCCAAATAAAAACCAAAAGGAAAAAGGGCTGTTTTTTTTCTTTCCAGTTCATAGAGAGTTCTCAATAAAGTGTTTTCTCCCAATGGCAAAAACCTGCAGCTAATGCAGTTTCATTTTCTTGGCTTTTCTACGCTTGAGTTCCTCCTCTTCACGTCTCATTTCTTCGAGGTCTTCTTGCATACCAAGTCTCAAGCTCTTAGCTTCCTCTTTCTGCTGCTCTCTCCAACTGTTTTCCATGTAACGTAAGGCATAATCACTCTCATCTTTATATTTATTATGGTGATAGCCAAAGATTTCTCGAATATGTTTTTATATTTCTTCTTGAGGCTCTCCTTCATCATCAATGAAATCCTCCATTTTTGAGTCATACTCCTCATCCTCATCTTCCTCAGGATACCGTTTCTGGGCCATAGGGGGAAATGGGGACCTCTGAATGCCTTGTGGTTATATTGCAGGTCTGTAGCCAGGTGGAGGGGACCTCATCCCATTCATCATCCCATTGCTGGGCCGGCTGATGATATTCTTGGAAGAGAGAGTTTCTGAAACAACTGTGCACCTGGGCTTCACAGGGGGGCCTGAGCCACTGACTGTCCGTCCTGGGACCCCCGAGCCACTCACGGGTCTGCCAGGGCCCCCTGAGCCGCTCATGGGTCTGCCAGAGCCACCTGAACCGATCACAGGTTTCCCAGGGCCACCTGAACCGCTCATGGGTCGTCCAGGGCCACCTGAGCTAGGTTGCCCAGGGCCACTTGAGCCACTGACAGGTCACCCAGGTTGGGTCACTGTCCTTCCTATAGAGACTGTACTACTGGCTAGCCGACCAGAGCTTCCTAAATTGCTTGTAGAATGCCCATGGCCACTTGAGCCACTCACAGGTTGCCCAGTGGGGCCTGAGCCACTGATTGAGCATTGCTGGAGCTGCCGCCATGCCTCCTAGGGCTTGGGCTTAGGACCGACCTTGAAGTTCCTACACCTGGCCGCCCTGAGATTGAGCTAGAACTGTTCCCTGGTTGCTTGGCACCTGAATTTATTGTCTTGTCATGAGGAGTACAGAGAGCCCCAGACTTGGAATGACTAGGATGAGAAGGGGATTTGGGGGGCCTGTGCTCATTGGATTTTTGAGTCCCACGAACCACAGTCTTTGAGATTCCTGTGCCCGTAGAATGGGAGCTGGGGCGAGACTTCTCTGTCCCATTAAGCAAGAGGCTGTGGCTTTCATCTGAGGAGTGCTGGACGCCATCTCCAGACCCTGCTTTGGGCCTCTCTCCTGGCTGGGACTTAGTGGATGGCAGTCTCACAGGTTTTTCACTAGCTGCAATAGGTCTAGGTTTTTTCTCAGCACCTATTTGGGGAGGGTGGCTCCCCCTGGAAGAGGAATGTTTGTCTCCCGGACCTTTGTGTCTTGTACTAACGCTCTCTTTTTAGACACAGTTGGAGGAGCTAGCCTTTTCTCTCGTTCAAGTATCTTTTTCTCTTTTCCTCTATCTGTGTTTTTGTGTTTTCGCTCTAAGAATTCTTTTCCCCTCAGTTCTTCTGCAATCCTGGGCCGTTCCTCTATTTTCTTTACTACCTTAATCTCCACGGGTTCATGCTGCTTTTTCTCAGCCAGCCGGAGTAAGTCTGTGAAATTCATAGGTGGAGGGCCACTTTTGAGGGGGGCCTTTGGTTTGGTTATAGTCTTCAGAGGGGGTTCTTGCTCCTCATATTCTTCTGACTCATGCTCTGACTCTGTCTGATAATATTCCAAAGATTCTGCTTCTTCCTCATTCACAAATTCTCGGTCTGCAACCTGGACTGTAGGTCCTTCAACCACCTGCTTCCTCTTTGACTTCTCTTCAAGAGGAATCCCATCGTAGCCGCTGAAGTTGTTCTTTGTCCGTTTCGCCATAGCTCTTGCTTTTTTGTCATGCTTTTTTTTCACCAGCTATTCCTTTTTTCTCTTTTCTTCTAGGGCTTTTTTCCTTAGCTCTTCTTTCCGCTTGAGGAAAGCTTGCACTGCTGCTGACTGAACGCCCTTAACTTTGGGATCTCTTTTAGGAGGATCTACTGCCAAACTGTACCTTTTCGGGATGATGTTGACTCCCTGCTGCTCCGATGCCACCGTCAGGATGTCCCTTCGGAAGTCCATGGTGCCAAGCCTTGTGGACCGACCGGGCCAGGGCAGCACGAAGGCTCGCGGGGGCAGCCGGGCGCCCGGGCTGCTACAGCTGCCCCCTGAGTTCCCCAACCCGAGTCCTTCACCCCACCTGTATTTCCTTTTAAAGCCCTATAAAACCTGACCTCTGCCTACTTTTCATTAGATATCGCTCCCCTTCCTACACTCTACAATCCAGCCAGAATGGCCTCCTCTCTGTTTTGTATCAACAACACTCCATGAGCAGATTGGATGAAGGGATGTCTTGTGGGACTGCTATTCTAGGGTGGTGGGTAGGGGGAAAATGGGGAAAAATTGTTAATTCAAAATCTGGCGGAAATGAATGATGTAAACCAGAAGTTAATAAAGCATTTGTAAAAAAAATAAATACAAACCAAAAAACAACACCAGCAGTCCATTTTTGTTTCCGTGCTTGCATGCTAGCCGCTCCCCGCCCCAAGTCTGTACTGTTCTCTCCTTACCTCTGCCTCCTAGATTCCCCCTCTTCCGTTAGGTTGCAACTCAGGCACCATCTTCTGCATGAAGCCTTTCCTGATTCTCAATTGCTACTTCCCTCCCTCCCAAACTATCTTATATTTAACTTCTTTGTATATAATTGAGTTTATTAAATTTATATTTGTGACATGTATTTTTACATGTATTTGTTTCTGTACACCACAAAAACTTTGAGGAAAGAGTATCAAAGAGGAGAGGGTGATACACACTGTCAAAGGCTCCACAGAGGTCAAGAAGGATGAGGATTGAGAAAAATCCATTGGATCTGGCAATTAGGAGATCATTGGTGACTTCAGAGAGAGCAGTTACAGTAGAATGCTGAGGTCAGAAGGAAAGTTTTATGGGGTTAAGAAGAGAATGAGAGGAGAGAAAATGGCAGCATTTATTGTGGATAGCCCTCTTAAGAGGGCTCCCAAAGAGTTTAGCCCCAAAAGGCAAAAAATATATATATAGGACAATAATTAATAGAGATAGAAGGATCAAGTAAGGATTTTTCAGGATGAAGGAAAAATGTACATGTTTATATGCAATAGAAAAGGAGCCAGTAGACAAAGAAAGATTGAAAATAAGGGAGAGGATGGAGGATGATAGAATGAGCCATCTGTTTGAGAAGATGGGATGGAATGGGATGAGCTGTGCAGGTAGAATGTGTTGCATTGCTAAGAAGGAGGGCCACCTCTTTGTGTGAGACAGGAGCGAAGAGGGAAATACTGGCAGAAGGCATTTGAGTGATAAGACAAGGAAGTTCACAAAAAATGTCTTTTTAAAATTTTTTTAGAAAATACAAGATAAAGTTCTTAGCTGAAAGGGTGGGGATAAAGGGAGCCATGGGAGGTCTTAGGAGGGATGAAAAGATTTAGAAGAGCCATTTTGGAGAGTGGAATAGTGAGTTGATAATGGAAATGTAGAATCAATTCTCTAGAAGTGGTGAAAGCCTAGTTAGGTTATGCAACATAAATTTGTAGTGGACCAATCAGAACATTTCTGTGATTTTCTCCATCTTCATTCAACAGTATGTGTAAGGGAGTGAAGGAAGAGGATGAAGTTATCCAAAGGTGAGACTTGGCAGTATACAACTGTCAAGAAGACAGTATAGGGTTTTTTGTTGTTCATCCTCTATACTCAAAGAGGATCAATGACATCCCAATGTTGGGGTCAAGGTACAGTATGTTCAACTGTGACTGATCAATCCAATAAGAGCTTGGAAGGTTCTACCACAGATTGGGCACAAATAATCCATTTGAACCTTCGAGATGAAGATGTCTCTAGATTTGTGCATCTCACACTTCCTTTGTGTTACTGCCATTCTGCTTTGTTCATAGAGCACAGCACCTTCTTTAATGTGGGTGTGCTATGTTGGGTGGTGCCAGCATCTCCTATGTCTCACAATCAATGTTAAAGTTCTTCAAAGAGATTTTGAGAGTGTCCCTGTATAGCTTCTTCTGATCTCCATGTGAGGAGTAATGTTGCCATGGTCAGGGGTCACAGGGTTGCAGGTACTCAAGCAAGTTGGTTACCTCTGGCTTGGACTGAGTCCCCCTTTCAACATCCTTTACAAAAGATAATAGCTACCTCTTAGGTTCATAGACAGCTTGCAGTAACTGTAAAATTTCCCCAGCATGCTTGATGGGGGTATGTTTGACTGTCAAGTATCCCCTGTCTAGGGGTGGCTAGGTGGCACAGTGAATAGAGCACCAGCCCTGGAATCAGGAGGACCTGAGTTCAAATGTGACCTCAGGCACTTAACACAAAAAAACTAGCTTGTGACCTTGGGCAAGTCACTTAACCCCAATTGCCCTACCTTCCCACTCAAAAAAAAAAAGAATCCCCTCTCTTTTCATATGTAAGCAGTCAGAGAGACCTCCCAGTTTGTGCTACAGATGAGAATATCACCTACATGTTGAATTAAGACTACTGTTAGCTCCAGATCTCTCAAATCTTTTCCGAAAGCCTGACCAAATAAGTAGAGGCTATCTTGGAAGACTTAGGGCAAAACTATCCATATTAGCTAGTATGGGTTTGGTTTCTCTGGGGGTGCCCACTCAAAAGCAAAAATAAACAGAGCATGTTTATTGAGTGGTATACAGAAGAAAGCATCTTTAAGGTCCAGAGTGGAAAACCACTAGGTATCACCCAGAATTTGAATAAGGATGGTATAAAGCTTGGGTACTATAGGGTGAATAGAGATAATGGCTTCATTAACAGCTCAAAGGTCTTGTACCATGTGGTATTCTCCATTAGGCTTTTTTACTAAGAGGATGGGAGTATTACAGGGAGATTGGCATGGGACCAGAAGCTTATACTTAAGGAACTTCTCAATTAGTGGTTGTAATCCCTCCAGGGCCTCAGGCTTAATTGGTGCCAGTGGGGAAGCACATTAGGATCTTGGAGGCAGATGAAGACTGGGGTGGCCTGGATGGCTCTCAAGGGGATTCCCTGGTCCCAGATTGAGGAGTCTACCCCATCCCAAATCTCTGGTGGAATATGAGGGGAACTTGAGGAAAGTAACAAAAGCACTCTAGGCAGTCTAAGGTATAAGAAGTGGGTCCCTAATTTCACCTTAGATCCTGCCCCACAAGGGGGACTGGTCAAGAGAAGAGGACAAAAAGGAGTGGTTAAACAACAGATTCTTGAAGTGGCAAGGCAGAGAAAAGGTCTCAAGGCACTTTCTAAATTTACCTTTGATCCCCACAACCTGGTGGTATGAAGGATGGGTAGGGCCAGAGTCATGGGATAGGATAGGATAAGTGGCTCCCCTGTCAATAAGAAAGCTGATGGTCTTCCCTGACATATGAAAAGTTACCCTGGGTTCAGCCATGGTGATGGAGAAGGAGGGAGCCTGGCCAGGTCCTGGGCCCCCGGAGCATGGGCTATTGAGAGGTGGCTTATCAACACCATTTTGGGCAGTCTCTCTTCCAACATTCCTGCTGGTTGCAATTAGGACATGGACCCAGTGGCTTCCTCTTCAGCCAGCACTAACAAGACCAGTGGCCCTTCTTATGGCATTGAAAGCACAAACCCTCCTCACAGGAATCATGGGCAGGACTTAAAGAAGGCCACTTTTCATTGACAGTTGTAAACCAAGGCAGACACTCTGTTGAAGGAATCGAGATCTCTCTTTCCCCAAAAGGGTAAGATGCCCTTTCCCCCCACACTTAAATCTCCAAGATTTAAATTCCTTTTTTTCCTAAAGTTAAGAAAACCAGAGGAAGACGAGGACTGTGAAATTAAAGAAAGGTTTTTAGTAATCAGAGAAGAAACATGTACAGGGGGAAAGGTGGGCTTAAAAAGGAAATGAGTCAATGATCCCTATCCCCAAGAGGAGGAGGGAGTGAGAAATTCTAAGTGTTGGAACTGAGGCCCTTTGATACACAAATCAGAAGGCATTCTTAGGGGCAGCTAGGTGGCACAGTGAATAGAGCACTGGTCCTGGAGTCATGAAGACCTGAATTCAAATCCAGCTTCAGATACTTGATACTTAACTATCTGTGTAACCTTGGGCAAGTCACTTAACCCCAGTTGCCCTGCCTTCCCCCTCCAAAATGACAAAAAAAAAAAAAAAGCATTCTTTGTGATAAACAGTCCATAGTTTAAGGCCTGATAAGGAGATGTCTCCAAAAACAGGATATTCTAAGAGCCCCATAACCAAAGTTAGGGGAGCCTCTGGAGATAAAGTTGTCTCCCAAAACCATAAAACAGGATGTATCCAAGAATGCCATAACCTACAGTCAGGAATGTCTTTAAAGATAGGGATATCTCTTAAAGATCCACAAACCACCAAATGGCTCAGGGTCTGCTTCAAAGTTGTTATGAGCTTCCAGCTGGGTTTACTTTTGGGTCACTGCAAAGGATTGTTGGTATGTCAAGCTACTCCCTCTGTCTTAGTTAATACGGTCTACATACAGCTTTTCTTGGTTACCTGGATAATTGGAGAGTTCAAGCACAAATTCACTTGAACATATTTTTTTAAGAAACATTATCTAGAAAAGCTATGGCTATAGTGTATTCAGCAAGTGCCCCCAGCCAGAGCTCCATTCTCAAGGCCAGGACAATTAAATGCATTTAACACCTTCAATGCAGAGATTTAGAAAGTATTTCCAAGCCCACAGTTCCTTTGATTATACAATCTACCTAATCCCAGGAACCCAAATCCCATCTGACTGGATATATTCATTTAACAAGGCAAAGATGCACCCCTGAAGGAATTTTTGGAGAAGAAAGGGAAGAGGATTTATTTGCTTTTCCTTCTTCCTTAAAGAAACCTAATATTATTTCTTGGTAATACACATATAGAACAACTGAGAGGCTAGAGTTTTCATAGTTTTCATGGAAAGGTCTCTCTCAGTTCTTGACCTGCCTGTGTGAACCAGATGCAGTCCTAGAGGAGGGAGAGAGGTGGATGGAGGGGCAAAACATTATAAAGAAATAAAGACCTTTTCCCACACACTTTGACCTTTTTTTTTTTTTTTTTTTTTTTGCTTTTTTGGAGGGGGGAGGGCAGGGCAACTGGGGTTAAGTGACTTGCCCAAGGTCACACGGCTAGTAAGTGTTAAGTTCTGAGACAGATTTGAACTCATGTCCTCCTGACTCCAGGGCCAGTGCTCTATTCACTGCACCACCTAGCTACCCTGACATTGTGACTCTTTAAACCCTTACCCAGAGTCTCTTAGAGAATCACTTAAAGCTTAAGTTTGGTTCATATCTAGGGTCCTCCTGAGATGGAGGGAGTGAAAAGATACTAAATATACAGTGGATATCAGGTATTGGACAGCAATTTATTTCCTCCACACAAAAGAAATGCCAGATACAAATGACTCAGAAACTTGGAATAATAAAATATTTCAATAAGCAGCAGCATTAACTTATTTTTTTTTTTAAAGCAATTGGGGTTAAGTAACTTGCTCAAGGTTACACGGCTAGTCATGATTTATGTGTGGGTGTTCATTTTCTGAGGCCGGATTCGATCCCAGGTCATCCCAACTCCAAGGCCGGCGCTCTTACTCACTGTGCCATCTAACTGCCCCAGCAGCATTACCTTATAATTATTGTTATATACCACTGAAAGGATGAGACAAAAATATCAAAACATGAAGCAGTTTAAGAAAGGATAAATTGGCACTTCACCTATACCTCAGGTCTTCATTGTCCAAACAATTTGCTCCAGGTCCCTGCCTTCTAGCAAGACACACCAGGGAGACTAGAAAAGTTACAATATAATCTCTGGAGACAGATAGATAGACAGAGATAACCAGAGTTGAGTTGCTCTTTCAAGGTCCACTCTATCCTCCTTACACTGTCAAACCGTCTCTGATGTAGCCCATCTCTCATAGCCTTTAAGAAGCAAGGAACTGCTCAGGATTTGCTTGCCTTATCCCTAACCTCCAAGTCCTTCAGAACTGAATTATGTGTTTCCCTAAAATAAGCCAGGACACAGGCTCAGCATTCCATGGGATGTACTCTAGTTAGATCAGACTAAAGGACCTAATTTCTACCCCCATTGTATTTTTTTTTTTTTTTTGCTTTTTGGAGGGCATTTGGGGTTAAGCAACTTGCCCAAGGTCACACGGCTAGGTTTTTGTTTGTGTGTGATAAGTGTCTGAGGCTGGATCTGAACTCAGGTCCTTCTGACTCCAGGGCCAGCACTCTATTCACTGCGCCACCTAGCCGCCCAGCCCCCCCATTGTATTTTTAAAAGAAATTACCTCTCACTTAGACTCTTACAATGTTCTTATCATTGCTTTCCCTACCTCAAGCCTGTCTTCAATGCATCCTCCATAAAATCTCCAACATGATTTTCTTAAAGTGCATGTCTGGCTGTGTTACTGCCCTACTCAGCAAATTCCAGAGTCTCCCTGTTATCTCTAGGACCAAATATAAACTTCTTTCTTTACCATTCAAATCTTCACAACTTATATCGTTCCTAATTTTCAAGTTTTGTTTTTTTTTTTTTTACATATTACTCCCCTCCACACACTCTAAGATCCATCCATATTTAGCCCTACTTGCTGTTTTACACATTATGCTCCAACTCCCAACTCCATGACTTTACCCTGGCCATGTTCCATGCCTAGATTGCACTCCCTCCTTATCTACACTTCCCAGAAACCCTGGAAGTTTCCTTCAGGACTCAGGTCAAGAGCCAACTTCTATATGAAACTTTGCTCATGTACAGGTGGGGCATGAATAAAGTGCTGGGACTAAAGTCTGGAAGACCTGAGTTTAAATCTGGACTTGGATATCTTATTAGCTGCTTGGCCCTTGACAAGTCATTAACCTCTGTCTGCCTCAGTTTCCTCAACTATAAAACAGAGATGATAATAGCACCTACTTCCTAGCATTGTTATGAAGATCAAATGAGATTATATTTATAAAATGCTTAATACAGGAACATATTAAGTCCTTAATAAATGATTGTTTCTTTCCTCCCTTAATCCTCTTAGCTACAAGTATACCATTTCCTAAAATTACCTTGTATTTATATCTTATATATTACATATATACATATACATACACATGTACACACACACATAACATTGGAAGAGCCAAATTGATTCTATTTTGTTATTAATTCCATTCCGTATTACTGCCAACATTTTTATAACTGCAAAATCATTTTGTCTCAGAGTTAAGTTTGGAAATTCAGCTTTCCTGTAAATTACTCATTGCCCCTGAGGCAAGTTTAGAAGTTCAGCTCTCCTGCTAATCACTGTTCTATTCTTGTGTCAAGGAAATCTATTATCCCTGGGCATCTGCTCTATTAGACAAGGTAGTCTGATCCACTATTGCTAAACTGTCCTTGCAGGTGGACTCAAACAACAAACATTTCTTAGTGACAGGATGGAAGGATGGGCTGTTGTTAGCCCCACATTCCTAATTTCCAGCCAATCATATTGTTCCTTATAACTATGATGCTTCAGTCTATGTTACCAATCATATTGTTTTCCTCATCTACAATGCCACAAGCTTTTCAGACTGTATTCTTCATCGATGATGCTGCCTTCTAGTTTTTGGATGCTCTTCCTTTTGTCTGTAAAAGAATGATCTGTCTGCCTTCACTTGGTCAACAGAATCCATCCGTGTTGTGTCTGTACTGAAACTTTTTTTTCCTGCCTCATTCACATGCTCGATCACTCCAGTTTTTGTTGTTTTGCAAATGTGACAGGAGAAGTGGTAGAACCACTCCTAGCCTGTTAGATTCAATCTTTTTTTTTTTTGCTTTTTGGAGGGCAGTTGGGATTAAGTGACTTGCCCAAGGTCACACAGCTAGTAATTGTTAAGTATCTGAGGCCAGATTTGAACTCAGGTCCTCCTGACTCAAGGGCCAGTGCTCTACTCACTGCGACACCTAACCACCCCATTCAATCTTTTCTGAACTGGCAATTGCCTTGACATTTCCCCTAGATCAAACATGCAATTTATAACAAGATGTTTATCTGGAAGAAATGAAAACTACTCTGAAACATGGCCTGAAGGAACAAAGAAAGTTCTCAGTATGATACAACTGTAAAGACATGGAGTGTTCCTCTTAAGACAGAAATCATCCTCTCCAACAACAAAAATCATACTGTTTCCCTCATGCAGTTGGGAGACCATAAATCAGTCAGGATTCTCTGCCTGCTAATATAGGTTTTTAATATTTTTGGATAATCTGGCATCCTCTCTTTTTCCTTCTAAAATATCACCAAGACATCAGCCTTTTCTTTCTCCTCTGTTTTCCTAAGATTCAGCTTTATCTCTTTAGTTCTGGATAACTTTTCCCCGATACCAAGACCCAATCCTCTTCTATTGATTGGTCTATTTTGCAAGTCCAAAGTGTGACAATTTTAGTCTTTATCTTGGCCTGTAATTCTGAGTTTTCCAACAGGCTTCTCTTTTCTAGTCCCAGACCAGAGATCTCATTACCCTAACTACTGCTACCTATTGTAATCCTAGTAGGTATAACAGTGAGGCAGGGAATACTGCATTCCCTGAAGAAATTGAGGATCACCCAAAAGCAGGGAGAGATGTATTGGAGCCAGCTCTTAAGAGAATGGAGTATTAAATTATCAATGTGAGCATTTACATCTCAGGAAATAAGCAAATACAAATTGAGGCTTGATTTGTTGTTTTGTTATTTTCTAGACTTTAAAAAGTGATGGAGAAAATATTAATAATGCAGATTAAACTTAAAAGTGTGTGGTGGGAATATTCACCCCTTTAGAGAGCTGATTGTTAAATATTTACCAGCATGCCCTTTCCCAAAAGCTAATAGAAAGTGGGTCATAAAAGATGACATTAGAGAAATATATATCTGGAGAAAAAAACTGGCTAGTCACTTAGTGAGAGGGAAAGGGGGGTGGGGTGGAGTGAATGAAGGACAGTTTTGTGCTCCATTGTTTTTCATGAAATGTCAAGAGACCCTCAGCATATTGGGTGGACCCTCTTTTGTGAATTTATGGGAGGAGGCATGAATAATAATCTCAAAGTATGGTTATGGTTTGAGATCTGAACATAGTTGGAGAGATTAACCACTTAAATGGGATTTTATGGATAGATTGATATATTAAGATTGTTGTAACCCTGGAATTCTGGCCATGGTCATTACGTTTGCTTCAACTTCTCCACCCAGCTCTCTGATTCTCAGCCAACAGACTCAAAATTTTATAGCTCTGACCTGGGCTTAATTTCTACTGTAGTCAAATGGCCCCAACAATTTAGCTTTACTGAGAAATCAATAGGAACAAATGTTACATGCTTCTAATTTACCACTCACCTACCATGCTACTTTTAGGAAAATAGTATATGTGTGTGTGTGTGTGTGTGTGTGTGTGTGTGTGTGTGTGTGTGTGAGAGAGAGAGAGAGAGAGAGAGAGAGAGAGAGAGAGAGGTATTCAGGGTTAAGTGACTTGCCCAGGGTCACACAGCTAGTAAACTACTAGTAAATACCTGAGGCTGGATTTGAACTCCTGTTCTCCTGACTCCAAGGTAGGTGCTCAATCCATTGTATCACCTTGCTGCCACATAATGGGTGTTTTAAAAATATATATCATTGTAGGCCAATCCATTTACCACACTTAAATGAAGGCACTTATCTTAAGATGTCTAGACTGGAGAGGTGGACTCAATGGGGTAGTGAGGAAAGGAAGAATTGCAGGGATATAACAGGATCACAGCTGCCTAAGAGGAACAAATACACAGTCAGGTTTCAGAAAGGTACACAGGTTATACAGGGTCTCAGCCTTAGGGGAAATGGCATTCAGGCTTGATAGCAGAAAAACCAGAGATATAGGTGAGAGGCTCTCTTCTGCCTCATCATCTAGGCTAATTCATACTCAGCCACTTCTCCAGTACTTTAGTAAGGAGCTTCTGAACTGTTTTATGTACTGCACACGGAAGAAGGGTAAGTGTTTTATACGAAGTATGATTGTGCTAATGTGAATTTGATTGTTATTCTATACCTGATGTCACACGCAAGAAGGTTATTCTTCCTATTATCTAGGAAGATGAATGTTTTCGAATGTGGGAAATTCTAGAGAAAGGTCAGGGAGGGGCAGGAAAGAGGCAGCTTGCTTGAAAAAGGTGAGACCTGAGCTACCCCCAGAAATTCATGTACATTATGAAAACTACCTCCCAGAAGGAATTAGGCACTTCCCTTTGAATTGTAATTAATGTAAATGATTCTCATGGTAAAGGCATGAGGAATACACAAGAGGAAAAAATAGTTTGCCATGTGGTGAAATCAGAGATAGGAAAGAAATTATATTAACATGCATCTATCATTAAGAACTAGAAAAGTTTAATCTACACCTAGGTTCATCCAATTCGCAATGTTGATAGCATTGTCAATTTCTTTTTTTTGGGTCAGATTATGTATCTGGTCAGTTACCAAATCTTGTCATTTTTTTCCCTCTACAGCATAGGCATGTAAAGCCACGAATGAGCAGCTTTCCAGAGGACTGCTACTGCTGTGAACAGCTTTCAAGGTTCTAATTACATAGTATAGTGAGCACTTTATTTATTCAATAACAAATCAGAGCAAAACATTCACAGAAAATCAAGGTACAGAATTCACAATGTTACAACTTATCACAGAAAAACAAAATACAGCATTCACAATGACTTATTACTAAAATGGCCACATAGTTTTCACCAAAGTGGTCACAATAGTTTTCAACAAAGTATAAATCATTTAGTAACTCAATCATTCATCATCATTAAGGAAACAAAAACAAATATTATCTCATTTGATCCTCACAACAACCTTGTGGGATGGGTGCTATTGTTATTATTGTTTTACAGCTGAGGAAGCTGAGGCAAACAAAGGTTAATGCCTAGCTCCAGGTCATATAACTAGGAAATGTCTAAGGCTTGATTTGAATTCAGCTCTTCCTGAGTCCAGATCCCAGCTCTCTGTCCACTGTACCTCCTAGGCTAAGACTGGATTTGAACCCAGATCCTCTGACTCCAAAACCTGGACTCTTTCTACCATATCACATATCTACCATATCACAGACTGTCCTCCATAGCTGGAATGTACTCCTTTCTCCTTTCTGCCTTTGAATCACATCTTTTTTTTGTGGGGGGGGGAAGGCAGGGCAATTGGGGTTAAGTGACTTGCCCAAGGTCACATGGCTAATTTTTTGTGTTAAGTGTCTGAGACCGGATTTGAATTAAGGTCTTCTTGACTCCAGGGCCAGTGCTCTATTCACTGTGCCACCTAACTACCCCCATTAGAGTCATATCTTGAGCTAGAAAACTTTTCTTAAAATCTCCAGTAGCATGACCAAATTCATTAAGATGGAAGCATTTGATTGGTTGTGTCTAAGTTTATGTAGAAGTCACATGAAAAATGGTTTCAACTTTAATGGGTCAATGAACTAACCTCAGGCAAAAGTTAATAAGTCAGTTGATTGGTCCTGAATGATATATGCTATATAAAAAAAAATTAGCTTCTTGTAGTGATCCTAAGTACTATAATGCTTTGAGATCTGTTCTCTTATTGATTTATTCTGCAAACAAATCATGATCGTTTTCTTCTGGACTTCAACTAACACTAAGTAGTTAGTGAATAACTTTACTGGATCTTGAGTATCATCAGTTACAGCAACTCTGTCACTAGTTGAATTTCTATTAGTCCATCTGGTGAATTGTTTGGAAAATGCCTAAAAATAGAAACACAGCTACTGAGTACAATTTTGGCAGAAATACGAATCAAATTCATTAGAGAAATATGTGATGAATAAAGTAGGACTTATTTCTATAGCTTCTAGTTATTCCCAATCAGAATTTTATTGCAGAATCATGGGTAATGAAAAATGTATTAGGAAGTATTAAAGGATGTTAGTATGTTAGGTAAATGAAGTGGACCTTGAACCCAAAGGGTGCCACATTTGCAGTCAGCTTTGTGGCTCCTGCCTGTGTGATCTCGGGCAAGCTAATGAATATCTCTGGATGCTAGTCTCCTTGTTAGCAAACTAAGAGGTGAACTAGATTATTCATTTAGTTCTTGATCCATTAGTCTATGAACTTTTAAAATGATTTTTAATGTTTAGTGCTAAGAGTACTAAATAATAAAAAGTCTGTAAAAAATCTTCTTGTCCAAAGCCGTTATTCCAAATCTAACAATATTATAAAGAACCTAATTAGAGAAAATGAAGTAATTTTTTTGCTGTTCTATAATTTGGAACACATTTAGATGCTTATCCTTGTAAGAAAAAATATATTTTCATTTCCTCCTTCTTTACTTACATAAATCATGTCAATCATTTTCTGCTTGATTGTTTTTCATTTTTATTTATTTTTTTTGGTGAGGCAATCAGGGTTAAGTGACTCACCCAGGGTCACACAGCTAGCAAGTGTCTAAGGTCAGTTTTGAATTCAGGTCCTCCTGACTCCTGGGTTTGTGCTCTATCTACTGTGCCAGTGCTTTATCTACCATGCCACCTAACTGCCCCTTGTTTTTCATTAAAAAGTATATTAGATTGCAGGGGTGGGTGCCATTTATCCTGAAATGGCTAATATGAAAACAAGACATATCAAACATATAAAAATCCTACAGAAGACCCAGGTGTACTTTGGAGGGGGTGTTATTTGGATGTTTGTTAAGAAGTGGCCATTGTATCAAAAATGAACCTTTCTTTTGACCCAGCCCACAGTGAATACTTAGAAGCCTCAGGTTTTGGTGGGCTTACCCCTGACTTTGAGTTTGGGCTTCTGAGAAGAGTCTATCTGGAAGCTATAACGTATATAGTGTGTAGTGAGGAGAAACCACTCCAGGGCCACAGGAAAGAAGCCATTAGAGCCTGATGTATGTTGTGCCAACATGGGCAGAGTGATGGTGGAAGGGAAGATATAAAGGGGGTATTCCAAGCATTAACTATGGATTGAACTGAGTCTGTATTGATGACCAAGCTTGAGCTGGTAGGATGAGATGATGACCCTCTCTCCTCCCCTTCTTCATTTAAGGAAAAGATTAATTTCTCTGCTTACGAATCAAAACCTTTAACTTTCTGGTTTCCCATTGTTCCTTTCTGGCTATGGCTATGGTAGCAAGATGCAAGCCTTCTGATTTGCCTGTATAATTTTATGCTCATGTTATTTAGACTGGTTGTTCTTTATTTTTGAAAAATTACTTGTGGGCTCTGCAACAAACCATGAGTTGTTTACTGTGGTTACTGGGTACACTCAGAGTGCAACTAACGGATGGGGAAGTTCAAAGTTGGAAGATTTATTTTTCTCAGCAAAGCTGTGCAGGAGGCAGAACCAGGAAGTCATAAAAAGTAACACGCTGATATTTTCCCCCATATGAGAGGTATTGATGGGTCTTTCAGGAGTATAGAGTTACCCCTAGAAGATAGTTACCCAGAAGGTAAGAAAGGTGCATGATAGGATCTTAGTCTCCTTGCACATTTCTG
Source organism: Gymnobelideus leadbeateri (assembly GCA_011680675.1). NCBI lineage: Eukaryota > Metazoa > Chordata > Mammalia > Diprotodontia > Petauridae > Gymnobelideus > Gymnobelideus leadbeateri. Next base: position 26,391 of record WOXC01002897.1, on the reverse strand, counting down.
CTTTGCAGCTTGAAAGAAAAGCCTAGGACCTAAGTGCCAAGGACTTCCCTCCTATGCCACCTAGCGAGTGAATTTCAGCTGTACGCACAGGTATCAGGATGCTATCAAGGGGCTGAAGCTGTCTGCAGCGGGAGAATCCTACTTTTGCTCACCCTCCCCCTAGTGGTTGGAAAGCCAAAGTGCAACAAAATTTAAAAATGGAAGATTTATGGGTTGAATTTAAAACAGTGAAATTTTGCAGGAAGAATTGTAAAATCTTACACTTATATTCAAAAAAACCAATTTCAGCAACGTAATCTGGGAGTGGCGTAGCTAAACATTTGGAAAAAATTCATTGGTTTTAATGTTTGGCAAGCTCAATCTGAGTTAGAGATATCATGACAACTAAAAAAGTTAATACAGATTTGGACAGTATAAAGAGCTACAACGTCTACAATCAGGGGAGCAACGTATCCACTGTATTCTGCCTTTAGCAGATCACACCTGGAATACTGTGTTAATTTCTGAAGGCTAATTACTCTTAATTCTAGTACCTTCCCTCTCAATTATTTCTTATTTATCTTGTACATAGAGGTTTTGTACATATTTATTAGACTGTATTAGACTGTAAGCTCCTTGAGGGTAAGGACTATCTTTTGCCTGTGTTTCCTCAGCACTTAGCACAGTGCGTGGAACATAACAGGGGGTTACATGTTGATTGACTGGCTACATTTTAGGAAAGACATAGATCAGCTGGACTGAATCAAGCAAAAGGGTAAATAAAATAAGGACACTTGAAGACATGCCATATAAAGACTAGTTAAACAAAAGATGGATATATAGCCTGGAAAAAAAACTTATATGAGATGCCACTATTACCTTTAAAGTATATATATGAAGGGCTGTGATATGGAAGGTTTCTCCTAGAGGCATAATGGGAACCATGGATAAAGGATATAGGGGAGGGACTTTTGGCTTAAGGTAAAGAACACTCCCTAACTGTTAGTTATCTCAAAATGGAATGAGCTGCTTCAGAAGTCATGAATCAAATCTCTCAGGCTCATAAAACCAATACTAGAACCAGAAGTGACCTTAGAGATCATCTAGTCCAAGATCCTCACTTTAGTGTTAGGGATATCAAAGCCAAGAGGGCTATGACTTGCCCAAGGTCAAACAGAAGAGTGAGAGTTCTCCATTCCAGGGACTTCAAGTTCAGAAAAAATGGAAAGACTTGCACGAAATAATGAAGGGCAAAATGAGAAGAACTAAGAGAACATTATACGCAGTAACAGTAATATTGTTTTAAGAATGACTTTGAGTAAATAAGTTATTCTATTATGAATGCCCAAATTAATTATAAAAAACATATGAAGAAAGACACTATCTGCATCCAGAGAAAGAACTGATAAATAGAAGTATGTATGGAATAATTTTACTATATATGTGTGTGTATGTATGTATGTATGTTTTATATATATATATATATACATATATATATATACATATATATATATATATTTGTGTCTAATGGTAGCCATCGGGGTGGGGGAAGAAAGAAAGGGAAAAAAGAAATTTACATGATAATTTTGTTGTATATTTCAAAGGAATATTTTAAATTTGTTCCACAAATTAGAAATAAAATAAATTTTAAAATAACAGATTCAGTGACTACTTGCTAGATTGCTGTAAAAAGGATTCCTAGTTTTGAAATTCTTTTTTTTTTCTTTTTTGGAAGGGGGAAGGCAGGGCAATTGGGGTTAAGTGACTTTTCCAAGGTCACATAGTAAGTGTCTGAGGTGGGATTTGAACTCAGGTTCTCCTGACTCCAGGACTGGTGCTCTATTCACTGCACCACCTAGCCAGTCCCTCCCCCCCCACCATCCCCCATTTCTGAGATTCCGAGTGAGTATTCTAGATCTTGATCGTAACCTTGCTATCATGAGTTAATAGGTATAAATAGAAAGGTAAAAAGATGTGTGGGGCCTAATAACACTCACTTGTAAGTTACCCAGCCTCAGATTGCTATATATTTTATTTTTATGCTACTGAGAGATATCATAGCATAGTAGACAGAGAGCTGACTACTGATCTAGGCTCCAGTCCCAGATCTGATACATACTATGTGACTCTAACATAAATTACTTAACTTCTTGGTGCTCTGGGCAATTCTCTAAGATGAGAAGGTGCAGACCTGCATTGGGAGGAAGCATTTCTTTATTTGGGAGTTCACTACACTGATGAAATCACAAGTCCAGTCTCTATTGTTATCTTCCTGAGAACCATAGTATCTAGCATGTTGGGTAACTTCTTTTCAATAATAAATTATTAATGTTTCTCATTAATTATAATGATCTTCAATTTATCATATGCTAATTTTACTGAACTATAGAAACCTTTCCCAATAGTAATTTACTTATAATTAAATGTATATAAAAGTTACTCTATATACAATTTATTAACAAATTGAATTGATAATAAACATAAAAACATATAACTATATAACAAAGGTGATATATATGCCTGAGCCACCTCACAACCTCTATATATCAGTAGCTGACTCCTCTTCACTAGTCCATTAACTCAGTCTCAAACAATTTAACTGGTTCCAGGTGATGATTAAAGTCTCCTAAACGTCTTCCTAATATTTATCCTCAAGGTTAGTTCTTAATCTTATTGTCTTCTCTTATGTAATCACACAAAAATTGTCTTTTAGCTTCTCTCTAGCTCTTTACAGAATTTTCTTTCACAGAATTTCTTCATAAAATAACACTTCAGACAATTTTGTAAAAAGAAGTCTATCTTTCTTTGTCTCATACAGTTTAGTCGTAGATCCTCATGGATCACAAATAAATTATACACTTTCTCTATAGCAAGAAATATTTTATATCAAGTAATTTTCTCAGCTATTGCTTTCAAATTCTCTGCATTTTCCATGGATTGATCATACATACTTATGGAGCATAGATAAAACATACACCTTCTTCCTGACTCAAAGAAGAAAAAGACTTCATGTTAAACCATTTTCTCAACTGATGTTTTCAACTGCTAACACAAAAGAATTTTTCTGAACATTCTATTTAAATTCTTTCTGGCTCATAATCTTAGAGACAGTAGCGTTTTCTATAGCTTCTGTAACATAAATGTTTGAAACAAGGGTTGCACATGGAAAAGGGTGACCCTTTTAGAGTCTGACAATTTTGATGATTAAAATGAGTCAAAGATAAAAATAAATATGAAATTTGCATATGAACAATACTAACAAAACAGCTGCAGAGATGATTCATTTGTCTAGAGCAAAGTCTGCTGCTCTGAATAACAGTTGTATATTTGCATAGGACAGAGAGAATTTTGGAGTTAAAAACTAGGAAACTTCGAATCTCAGAACTATTTTATGATTACTAGAAAAATGTGCATTGCCTAGTTGTGATGTAGTGGCAGAGAGTTTTGTTAGTTGTAACCTAAAATTATGTCTCTGGCTAAGAGGACCTAGCAATGCATTAGGAATTTGCACCAAATAAAAATATAGGGTCTCCAGTACAGTTTAAGCTTTATTGAACTTTTGGGACACTCTGCTCCAAACACTTTGGAAGAGAGGCTATAGTTCTCTGCACTGTTATCTATTGCTAAGAAGAGCTGTTTGGCAAGAAAGGCTAAACATCTCTGTCTGCATCACCACCTCCACCCTTCAAAGTGGGGAAAACCATCTAAAGAATCCCATTGAAGGAGTAGAACTGGAGTCTTTTTTTTGTGACAATTTTATGGTAAAGATTGCTGCCCTTTTAAAAGAGCTGACGACATCGTTAAGTATGATGCGGAAAGTGTTGTTTACTACAGGTACTCTTGAAGAACCACCCTAACTGAGTGGAGGAACAGCCCAGGCTAGAAGCAGATTAACCTTGAAGCCATCTAGCATATCAGTCTGTCCAGATGTAAAAAGAAAAGGGCCTATATATACAAAAACATGTATAGCATCTCTTTTAGTGGTGGCAAAGAATTGAAAACTGACAGAATGTCCATCAATTGGACATACAAGTTGTATTCCTTGTTCTCAAAACAATTTCTTTCCTTCTCCAATACTAGATTTCTTTAATGACATCTCTTATGCTAGTTTTGGAGTGCCAGTCACCATTGGAAATACATTGTCACTGACATATTGGCCATATGTTTCTCTAAAGCCCCTTGAGTTACCTGTAATGTTAGTTTCTCAGAAACTATAAAAATTCAGGATTTGCAACTTTAGAACACAGTCAGGAAAACATTTCTGTTTGAAATATGGATTTTTGCATTAAGGAATGGTATCTTTTTTAGTGTTTGTGTTGGAGTTATCCTCATGATTTCTTTCAAGTGTGGAACCTCCCTCCATGGGTATAGATCAATTCAGTAATTTATCTATAACTTAGAGTAGGTTGGGGGTCATTAAAAGCATCAGAGAATTTCCAAAACGCAATCCCTGCCATTCTCTTTGATTTATTAAATATTCAGGATGACTATTCAAATGCACATCATAACCAATGAAAGGCATAGTGGCATTGTGGATAGAGAACCATGGCCATTCAGTAAGAAGACACTGATATGAATATGTTCTATGTCCTTAACAACTATACCTCGAAGATAATTATAGTAAAAATGTCTTTTAGGCCTCTCAGTTGTATTGTCTCTGATAATTTCAGCCTATTCAAAGTTCTACTAGAGGATTTGCTTCAGTAAATTTGCCTTAAAAGCATCCAAAAGGAAGTGAATTTTAAGGGGGATTGAAAGCAATGATTTCACCTTTGGACAAATACCGAAGGATTAGAAATGTTCTCTCCTTGCCAGGACTGGGTTCTTCTGTGTTGCTAATGGACACTGTGCTTTGAGGAAGGCCTACTGAGAGAAGACCACTCAGATTTAAAGGGATCATTTTATTAAGTCATTTTTTAATCATGTCCAACTCTTCATGAGCCCAGTGGCATTTTCTTGGCAAAGATACTGGAGCAGTTTGCCATTTCCTTCTCCAGCATCCTTATTTTATACCCAAACTGAGACAAACAGTTAAGTGACTTGTCCAGGATCACACAACTAAGGGAAATAATGATTTAAAATATAAACTCACTGGAGTCTTTGGAACCCTGTATGTGATGGGAAAATGGCTCCATCCTGCCCCCTGGTGCAGTGCTTATAATTGTAAAGGCTGCTGAGAGTGAACCTCCCCTGAAGGTGCTGAAAGAACTGTCACACAAGGCTGTATTACATTATAAGCTGATTCTAACATTTTATATGTGAGTTTATATTTTAAGTTATTATTTCCCTTAGCCACTTGCTCTATTTCCTTGACAAGGAGCTCAAGTGTTTCCAGCTAAGGCAGTTTCTAGGCCTATTGACTTCCTCCATCTGGTGAATATCTTTTCTACATTTCCCACCTTTTGGCATTAAGAGTCATTCAAAGAAGTCAGGAAAAGGATGTTGGAATTGTTTAGTGTCTTCTTATCTTACCTTCTTCTGACTTGATATTGATCTTAAACTTTTCTCAGTCATTAGTCTGACTCTCTCCAATCTGTTGTGATTCAGTTCTTCAAATAGAATATCAATTCACAGATCATTAGACCTTTAGTGTATCTGTGATTCTGAGTAATTCTCACATAGAGCATTTATCTTATTTAGAGTATCTATCTCACATCATATGGTTAATGTTCATAGTCAACTTAGAAACTGTATAATTCTTATCCCTCCCCACTCCCATTTAGCTACTCCACTATCATTTTGTGGAAGAGTCTCATAATTCTGAAAGCCATTCAAATGTTTTTAATTGCTTTATGGTTCAATGTGGTCAAAGAATACAAGACCTAATGGTCACTGACTGCTTAGGAGTCCATTCCATTTTACACTTAGTTGATCTTTAGCAGGAAGACTTAGATGATGACCAGGACTATACCTTTTTCTGTCTCTCTCTCAAAAAGCTTACCTTGTAGGGGTGGCTGGGTGGCGCAGTGAGTAGAGTGCCGGCCCTGGAGTCAGAAGGACCTAAGTTCAGATCTGGCCTCAGACACTTAACACACACAAACAAAAAACCTAGTTGTGTGACCTTGGGCAAGTTACTTAACCCCAATTGCCCTCCAAAAAAAGCAAAAAAAAAAAAAAAAAGCTTATCTTGTTACCAAACAGCAGATTAGATCTTTTCCTAAAAGAAAATCTTATTAGTGATACCATACCTGTAGTCCAAAAATAGTCTACAAAAACCAAAACATGTAAGCAGTGTGAGAAACTGAAAATATTGCTATCTATGAGGCTAATGAAAACATTTTTTTAAATCAAAGCAACATTTGTCAAGTTACTCTATAAGGAAGGCACTTTGTTAACCAAAATGACCCCCAAAATAATACAACTGACTTCATCTGAATGTTGTCAATATCATTGGGATACAGCAGAAAGTGGACTTCCTTTAGAGTCTCCAAGGGTCTTCTACTACTAAATTTGAACACGATATAAGATTAATTCAGCAAAAAAGGATTTTAGGAAACCCCAAGTTCCCTGTTCCAATTGTTGGAAAAGATATTGATGCTGAGGAGAGGATGGGAGTCATCTTCAAACATTGTGTGATGACGTCTTTTGTAACCTGAAAAACATAAAATAAAGTAAGGTTAGTTTCAGGGATCAAGAATTCTAGGCAAAGAGGAAAATCTGCATGGCCAAGGCTAAAATAACATTCAACCTCTATTTGTTTCTCAATTTGATTTAGGAGCTTCAGGAAGGAGATTTGGGATTGATATTGGTCATGGACTGTTTGGAAATTGACTTGACTGGGGTGACAGGAGTATGGATAGAGAACTAGCATTTGGGTAAGGACCTTGGAAGTTTACCAGTTGGTGTATTGAAAGAGAGTTAGATCATCATGAAAGAACTCAGGGGGTATGTAAAGAGACACAGAGTGCTAAGGTTAAGGTGAATCTGCCAGGGTTAGTTATGAGTTGATAGCCCCATTCATAAAATGATTCCTTTAAGGATTCTGGGTCCTAGTGCCCCTCTCCCCAACAGTGTATATGCCAGCACAGAAAGGTCAGGATGAGAAGCTATTATTTAGATTTTTGCCTTGTACCACTTATTTAGATAGTGTATTTTCTGAGCTCTTCCTAGGCTGTTTTGGGAAGAGAGGACCAAGTAGACAAAGTGACCTAGGGTATGACAAATATATGACGGTGATGCTGTGTGACAGCTAGCAATGTGAAGAGGAAGAAGGAAACATAATGCTTCTAAAGAACTCTGACCATAGTTGCATCTTTCTGCTACCTCCAGTTTTTGTTTTTTGAGTATTTGAGGGAATCAGAAGGGAAAAGGAAGAAAGAGACAAGGAGAGAGTATGGAAAGATGTAAGAGAGCTTCAAATTCTGTGTGTGTGTGTGTGTGTGTGTGTGTGTGTGTAAAAGGGAATAAATAAATATTATCCATACATGGAGAAGCAGAGTCACTAACTTATTAATTTCCCCCATATCCTTCATGGCTTTCTTACACATAATTAGAGCTTCATCATCACCATCATCATCGTCGTCATCGTTGTCGTCATGATCATCATCATCAATAATGTCACTACTACTATTAATGGCTTATCACTTTTTTTCTTGTTGCTATTATCGCCCATGCCTCAGAAGGCATCCATTACATGGAAATAAATGGCAAAGATGATGGATTCTCCTATAACTGTTAGCATAAATTGAAAAGAGAAATGGTCTATATGGATTTGAAAGAAGATCCTCTATGGCCTCTAAATGAACTCAAATCTTTCACTACCTTTTGTGAAATCCCTGCTCCGTTATTCTACCTAATAGCCACTGCATGGAGTACAAATCTGCAGTCCAAATTATGGTCTTTTGTCTGGAAAACATGGCCTGTTCTCACTGATTTTCCTTTTCCTGCTGCATTTAATTCTTCTGGGAAGTCTGGGCTATCTTTCTTCAATAAGGCCCCAGAGAGAGAAGGTAGATTGTTTCTATGAATAGACTTGACAATAAGATCAGTCTTTAAGACAAAACCAATATCTTGTTAAAAATCTAATTTCCAATCTACTGATTGGAATAGAGTAGGGGTTCAAATGAATTATTTCTCACAAACAAAATGGGATATTTATCTAAAAGGAAATGTGATAATTATCTAAAAGTTTTTAGAATTTATTTTTAGAATTTTAGATAATTAGAAATTAGTAGATAGGTGACAATGAATGGAGCACTGGGCCTGGAGTCAGAGAGATATGAGTTCAAATCTAGCCTCATATACTAAGTAGCTGTGACCTTGGAGAAGTCTCTTAAATTCTACCTGCCTCAGTTTCCTCAACTGTAAAATGGGGATAATAATAGCACCTACTGTCAGGGTTATTGTGAGGATAAAATGAGGCATATTTGCAAAAGGCTTTGCAAAATTTAAAGCTTTATATAAATGCTAAGCTAAACTAACAATGAATGGCAATCTCCAACAAAGTGATTATCCAAGTGAAGCATGGGTCAATACATTTAAGCTTTACTTTGGTGAAACCTTGATGCAAAATCCTTGGGGAAGGATTAAAATGCAACATGTCTAAATATTTTGGCTCCTGACTGATCAACGCTAACATTTTTTTACAAGTATAAAATCCAGTGTTTGTTTAACCATGGCCACTCCTCTCATCATTTCTCCTTTGGGACCACACAACAAAATGCCTCTTTGGTTAGCCTGAGTTTTGAAAATGACCTTCATGGGGCAGCTAGGTGGCACAGTCAATAGAGCACTGGCCCTGGAGTCAGGAGGACTGAGTTCAAATCTGGACTCAGACACTTAACACAAAAATCTTGTCATATGACCTTGGGCAAGTCACTTAATCCCAATTGCCCTGCCTTCCCCCTCAAAAAAAAAAAAAAAAAGGAAATCATCGCCATATTTTTCATCCTCAGTTCATGCCAGATTTGCTTATTTTCCATCTTCATATACTGGATGATTGCTAAAGAAATCACAGCAATAAATTTTTGTATTTTGGGTTTTCTCTATGAATTCACAAAACAGCTGGTAGCTTTTACGTACTGAGTATTAACTCAGCAATCATTATCTTAACGTTTGTATTTCTTATTTAAATTGCCAGTGAGTGTTTTCCATGGACAATCATTAAGAATCCTACCATCTACCATGTTGATGCACTTAAAGTACGAGGCTTTCTTCATATGATTTTCAGTTTCTGAAAGAATTTGGGGACAGGAGCCAACCAGCATAAGTACTTCACCCTCCACCTCATAAGCAGCAGGAATATTCTCAGCGCCAAAGAGAATGTCTCACAGTTTACCTGCTATAGAATCTGAGTGGGAACATGGAAAGCTTTCTGAACTAAGCTCTGTAGATTCTCCAAAATTTCACTCTTTGCTTTGTAAAAGTCTCTAGCTAATACACTCAGGCAAATGCTCTCTGTAAGGGCATTGTAAATGACTTCCAGTTCTGAGTATTCCTTGTGGGGAGTCTTTTCTAACCTGTTGCTGTGTAAAATGGAAAACCTACCAGGACACACAGCCAAATTGTCACTTCTACTTTGTTTTTTCCTTTCTGTGGGTAACCCTTTCTATCAGAGTCCACATTTGTAGTTCAGTTTTTTGTGCATTCTCTAGTTTCCTCACTCTGACCATTGTCTCTTGAAGCTTATCAAACTTAGTTAAAATGCTTGGGTCCATATTATACTCCCTGACCTGATATTCAGACATAAGGCATGAGAATCTCATGGAAACATCCTTATTCCATGTCTTGATTATGTTGCTCTTGACTGAGTATAATTTCTGACTCTACAAATGAGTCTCGGACATGTTAGCTCACAATGACAGCTCTCCATGGTGCTGGTTATGTCTCCAATTACTTGATTTTCTTTCAGTGTCAACTTCAATAGATAAGGCTCCATTGGTATTGTTAAGGGCTCTGGCAGCTTCACTGGTGGTTTTGCCTATCCATATAGAGCAATACCCAAAATAGGGTAGTATGGAAACATTGAAATGGAACTGATGTTGAAGAGAAGCTTTTATTAGTATGATGCCAATCACTAAAAAAGGGGGAAGAAGTGAAAAAATTAAAAGTATAGGAAAAAAATCTTTAAAATTTTACTAACCAAAAAAAAAATAAAAAGAGACTCATTGAATTGAAGTATTTTAACTAATTAAGTCACTGGGTCAACTAGCAATTACTAAGCACCTACTATATGCCAGACATTATAATAACTTCTGGGGATATACAGAAAAAAACCAGGTCCCTGCCCTCAAGCATTTCACAGACTGATAGGGAGACAACATGAAAACAACTATGTACAAATAAACTATGAATAGGATGTATCAGAGATATCAGCTGATCAAAGATGTTTATTTGCATTAAGGGGGGTTGGGAAAGACTTCCTATAGAATATAGGTTAAATTTGTGACTTGGAGGAAGTAAAGGAAGCCAGAATTCTAGGCTTAAGAGACAGCCAGCCGTTGAAAATGCTCAGAATTTGGAGACAGAGTATCTTATTTTAGGAATAGTAAAAGATCACTGGATTTCAGAGTCCTTGTGGGTGATTAAGCTATAGGATGACTGGAAAAATTGGAGGAAACCAGGTTATGAAGGGCTTTAAAATGTAAAGAGAAGATTTTATATTTTATCCTGGAAGTGACAGTAAATCACTGTAATTAATTGAATGGAGCAGGTGAGTGACCTGGTCAAATGTGCATTTTAAGATGAATTTGAGGAGTAAATGGAAGATAGATAAGAATGGGAAGAGATTTTAGCCAATTAGCAGTCTATTACAATAATTCAGACATAGGGTGATTACTTAGTGACCTGGTATTCCGACATAAGACAAGAGAATCTCTTGGAAACATCTTAACTCTATGTCTTGGCTATGTTGCTCTTTGCTCTTTGGCTGACTAAAGTGACTTGAAGGACTGAGTGTAAGTTTTGCACTGGGTGTAATCTCTGTTGTAGTGTCAAAGGAGAGAAAGAAGTCTATATGAGAGTTGTTCCAAAGGTAGAAATGACAGTACTTTACAAAAGATTGGATATGGGGTCATAAGAGAGTAAGGAGTTGAGGATAAGACCTAGGTTGTGAGCCTGTATGACTGAGAAGATGTTTATATCCTCAATATTAAAAGGTAAGTTTGGAAGGTAAAAATAGGATGAGTTCAGTTTTAGACACATTGAATTTAAGATGCCTCCAGGAATCCAGTTTCAAATGTCCAATAGGCAGTTGGAATTGCTAGACTTGAGATCAAGAGATAGGGTAGAGTTGGATAAATAGATTTGAAAGTCATCTGTGTGGAGATGACAAGTAAATCTGCAGGAAATGATGAAATCATCAAATGAAAAACTATAGGGAAAGGAGAGAGGAAGGCCCAGGACAGAGCCTTGTGTGATATCCACTGTGAGTCGGAATGATCTAGATGACGATATATCTAAGGAGACTGAGAATGAGCAGTCAGACAAATTGCAGGAGAATCAGGATAGAGCAACATCACAAAAAGCTAGAGGGAAAAGAGTATCATGGAGAAGATGATAAACTGTATCAATGACTGCATATATGTTAAGAAGACCATTGAGGACTAAGACCATTAGATCTGGTGAAGCTATTATTGGTAACTTTGGAAAGAGTAGTTTCAGTTGAAAAATGAGGCTGGAAGCTAAACTACTGTAGAATTAAAAAGAGTGAAAGGAAAGGAATTGGAGGCATTGATTGATGAGTTTAGCCACAAAAAGAAGAGAAATAATAGGGGTTGATAGCAAAATGAGAAAGACTGATAAGTGAAGTTTTTTGGAGGAATTGGAAGACATGGGCATGTTTGTAGGTGGTAAATGGGCAAAGATCAGAGATAAGTTAGAACACATGAATGACAGAGTAAGCAATATATTGGAGAGGATGGGATAGAACTGGATCACTTGTACATGTAGAGAGGATTGCTTTGGTAAGGAGAAGCACTATCTCTTCAAGTGAGACAAGGATGGAGGAGGACATAGTTGGAAAAGGCATCTCCATGATATGAGATGAAGGAAAGGGGAAAAGAGAAAACTCTTCATGATTGGCCTCACTTTTTTTCATTGAAATGTGAGGCTAGGTGCTCAGCTAAGAGTTTAGGTGGAGGGAAATCTGTGGGAAGTTTAAAGAGGAGTGAGAAGGTTTGGAAAAGTCACTGTGTCATGTGCAATAGTGAGTTTATTAGTGAGATGTAAATGGATTACCTTGCTATAGTGAGAATCCAGTTGATCTTATTTACAGTGCCCCCTCCCGAATTTATTTTGTTTTCAACATTCCTTTCCACAAGATTTTGAGTTCCAAATTTTCTTCCTATCTCTCCCCTACCCCCACCCCAAGATGGCATGCATACTGATTACCACTTTTACCCCATTCCCCTTACTTTCTTATAGGGCAAGATATATGTCTATACCCCATATCCTGTATATCTTATTTCCTGGTTGCATGTAAAAACAATTTTCAACATCTGCTTGCAAAACCCCAAGCTCCAGATTCCCACCCTATCTCCCTCCCCGCCCATCCCCACTGAGAAGACAACTCAACATAGGCTGTACATGTGCAGCCATACAAAACCCCTCCACAGTAGTCATATTGTGACAGACTAACTTTATTTCCCTCCATCCTATCTGCGCCTCCCCCCATTTATTCTATGTTCTCCTTTCTATCCTTTTTCTTTTTTTCCAATTTATTCATTTATTTATTTTTATTTTTCAACATTTCCACAAGATTTTGAGTTATAAATTTTTCTCCCTGTCTTTCCCCTACCCTACCCCAAAATAGTGACCCTACTGAATACCCCTTCCCCCAATCTGTTCTCTCTTATATCCTCCACCATCCCCCCTTACGTTCTAGTAGGGTAAGATGGATTTCTATACCCCAGTGCCTGTATGTCTTATTTCCCAGTTACATGTAACAAAAACGATTTTTTTTTAACATTTGTTTTTGAAACTTTGAGTTCCAGAGTCTTTCTCTTCTTTCCTCCTCACCCACCCCCACTGGGAAGACAGGCAATTCAACATAGGTTGTACATGTGTAGTTACACAAAACATTTCCATAGTAGTTACATTGTGAAAGACTAACTATATTTCCCTCCATCCTATCCTGCCCCCCACTTATTCTATTTTCTCCTTGGACCTAGTCCCTTTTTGAAACTGTTTGCTTCTAACTACCCTCTCCCCCAATCTTCCCTCCCTTCTATCATCACCCCTCTTATTCCTTTCCCTTCTGCTTTCCTGTAGGGTAAGATACCCAATTGAATATGTATGTTATTCCCTCCTCAAGCCAGATTCAATGAGAGTAACGTTGACCCATTCCCTTTCACCTTCCTGCTCTTTCCCTCCATTATAACAGTGTTCTTTTGCCTCTTTTATATGAGATAATTTACCCTAATATATCTCTCCCTTTCTCCTCCTAGTATATTCCTCTCTCACCTCTTTAGTTTTATTTTTTAGATATCATCCCTTCATAGTCAATCTATCCTGTGCCTTCTGTTTATGTATACATGTACACACATATGCACATACTTACATATATATTTATACACATATATACCCTCATATACATACATATATATGTATGTTTACATATATATTCATATATATTCCCTTTAACTATCCTTATATTGAGAAAAGTCTGAGTTACAATGGTCATTTTTCCATGTAGGAATGTAAATAGTTCAACATTAATAGGTTCCTTATGATTTCTTTTCCCTGTTTACCTTCTCATGCTCCTCTTGCTTCTTGTATTTGAACATCACATTTTTCATTCAGCTCTGGTTTTTTCATAAAGAATGCTTGAAAATCCTCTATTTCATTGAATTACCATATTTTCCCCTGAAGCATTATATTCAGTTTTGCTGGGTAGGTGATTCTTGGTTTTAATCCTAGCTCCTTTGACCTCTGGAATATCATATTCCAAGCCCTTTAATCCTTTAATGTAGAAGCTGCTAGGTCTTGTGTTATCCTCATTGTGCTTCCACAGTACTCAAATTGTTTCTTCCTGAATGTTTGCAGTATTTTCTCCTTGACCTGGGAACTCTGGAATTTGGCTATAATATTCCTAGGATATTTTAGGATATTTTATTTTTCTTTTTGGGATCTTTTTCAAGAGGTGATCAGTTAATTCTTTCAATTTCTACTTTGCCCTCTGGTTCTAGAATATCATGGCAATTTTGCTTTATAATTTCTTGAAAGATGGTATCTAGGCTCTTTTTTTGATCATGGCTTTCTGGTAATCCAATAATTTTTAAATGATCTCTCCTGGTTTTTTTTCTAGTTCAGTGGGTTTCCACCCCCTCTTCCCCCCCCCCCCCGACGTGATCTTTGTTTTTGTTTTGTTGCTTTTTGGAGGGCAATTGGGGTTAAGTGACTTGCCCAAAGTCACATGGCTAGTAAGTGTTAAATGTCAGGTCAGATTTGAACTCAGGTCCTTCTGACTCTAGGGTCAGTGCTCTATTCACTGTGCCACCTAGCCACCACTCAGTGGTTTTTCCAGTGAGATATTTCACATTGCCTTCTATTTTTTTCACTTGCTTGGATCTGTTTTATAGTATCTTGATTTCTCATAAAGTCGTTAGCTTCCAATTGCTCCAATCTAATTTTGAAAGAATTATTCTCTTCAGTGAGTTTTTGAAATTCCTTTTCCATATGACAAATTTTGCTTTTTAAGGTATTCTTCTCCTCATTGGCTTTTTTGGACCTTTTTTGCCATCTGAATTAGTCCACTTTTTTTTCAAATGCTTTATTAACTTCTGGTTTATATCATTCATTTCTGTCAGATTTTGAGTTACAATTTTCCCCCATTTTTCCCCTACCCACCACCCCAGAACAGCAGTCCTATAGGATATCTCCTCATCCAATCTGCTCTCTCCCATCTCCTTTCCCATCCCCCTTCAACTTTTCCAGTAGGGCAAGGTGAATCCCCGTGCCCCAATGCCTGCACATCTTATCTCCCAATTATATGCAAAATAATATTAATCATAATATTTATGTATTATTTAAAAATTTGATTTTAAAACTTTGAATTCCATTCCCCTCCTCTCCTGCCATCCACTCTTGCTGGGAAGATAAGCAACTCAGTATATGCTATACATGTGTAGCTATGCAAAACATTACCATAGTAGATATATTGTAAAAGACTGACTATATTTCCCTCCCTCCTATCCCACCTCCCACCTGGTCCACTCCCCACTTTGATCCTGTCTCTTTTCAAAAGTGGGTGCCTCCAAACTCCCTCCCCCTCAGCCTGCCCTCTCTTTTATCATCCGCCTTCTCATCTCCTTCCCCGCTACTCTCCTGTAGGGTGAGACACCCTATTTAGTATGTATGTCATTTTCTCACTGAGCCAAATTCAATGAGAATACAGTTTTGCCTTTTTGTCTTCCTGTTCTTCCCTTCCCTTGCAACCATTTTCCCTTGACTCTTCTATATAAAATAGTTTACCCCATTCTGTCTCTCCCCATCTCCTCTCATTATATTCCTCTCTCACCTCTCAATTTCACCCTTTAAGTATCATCCCTTCCTATTAAATTTGATCTGTGCCCTCTATCTATGTATACCTGAAAACATATATACACACATTCACATATGTATTCCTATGCCCATATACCCTTCAACTATTTTCATACTGAGAAAAATTTCATCAGTTACAGTTATTGTTTTTCCCTGTAGGAATGTAAATAGTTCAACTTTGATAAGTTCATAATGATTTCTTTTCCCTGTTTACCTTCTCAAGCACCTCTTGCTTCTTGTATCTGAATATCAGATTTTCTATTCAACTCTGGATTTTCCCACAAGAATGCTTGAAAATCCTCTATTCCACTCAATAACCATATTTTCCCCTGAAACATGATACTCAGTTTTGCTGGGTAGGTGATCCTTGGTTTTAATCCCAGCTCCTTTGCCCTCTGGAATATCATATTCCATGCCCTTCGATCCCTCAGTGTAGAAGCTGCTAGATCTTGTGCTATCCTGATTGTGTTTCCACAGTATTGAAATTGTTTCTTCCTGGCTGCTTGTAATATTTTCTCCTTGATCTGGGAATTCTGGAACCTGGATACAACATTCCTGGGAGTTTTCTTTTTGGGATCTTTTCCAGGAGGTTATAGGTCGATTCTTTCAACCTCTATTTTGCCCTCTGGGTCTAAAACATCAGGACAATTTTCCTTGAGAATTTCTTTGAAGGATGATTTCTAGGTTCTTTCTTTGATCATGGCTTTCAGGTAGTCCAATAATTTTTAGATTATCTCTCCTGGATCTATTTTCCAGGTCAGTGGTTTTTCCCATGAGATATTTCACATTGTCTTCTATTCTTTCATTTATTTGGGTCTACTTAATAGCATCTTGATTTCTCATAAAGTCACTAGCTTCCATTTGCTCCAGTCTAATTCTGAAGAAATGATTTTTCTCAGTGAGCTTTTGAGATTCTTTTTCCATCTGGCAAATTTGGCTTTTTAAGGCATTCTTCTCCTTATTGCCTTTTTTGCCTCTTTTGCCATTTGAGTTAGTCTATTTTTTAAGGTGTTATTTTCCTCAGTCAGGCTGTTGACTCTCATTTCATACTTTTCTTGCATCTTTCTCATTTCTCTTTCCAATTTTTCCCCCACTTCCCTTATCTGCTTCTTAAGGTCCTCTATGGCCTGTAAGCAGCTTGTATTTTCATTTGGGGCTTTTGGTGCAGGATTTCTGACCTCACAGTCCTCCTCCTGTTCCATGCTTTGTTCCTCTTTGCCCCCCAAATAGGAGTTTAATGTTGCACTTTTCTGTTTATTTTGTTTCCTTTGCCTAGGCCACTCAATTACTTAACTTTTGGTCTTGTTGCCACAATAGGACTCTGCTGCCAGCCAGGGGAGCTTCCATCCCAAACAAACACTGGGGTTTTCTTAATTGCCGGAGGTATTGGTTGGATGGCCTCTGTCAAGCCTCCATACACTCTGGCAAGCTAGTCACACACCCCAAGACCTCTACCCCAGACACAATCGAGATACAAGAATGGTAAAGCAAGAGCGCTTACCCCCCCAGACTGATCACTGGATCCCCCTACAGTTCACAGGCCAGGAGCTGAAGCTGCAAAGTGGCAAAGTGGCGCAAGCTGTGCTGGCTCCTCAGCAACTTCTCGCCCCTAGGGGAAGAAGCTGACACATTCTCCCAACCAGTCTCAAAGTCCATAGGGCACTGACCTCTCACTTTGTCCTAGGCATCTATGTGTCAATAATTCTGTAAACTCCACAGCTGCTGGTGTTCTGGGGTCCCTCCAGATGGTTCCTGGTCCAGCCGCCCTGGGGCTAAAACCTCTGACTCACGGGGGCCTGGGCTTGGCTCCCAGAGCGCTTTGCTGGCTGCTCTCTGCTGGTCTGCTGAATTATCCTCAGCAGGAGGTTAGCTTCTCTGTGTCATTTTGTGGTTTCTGGAGCTCCAGAGGTTGTTCAGAGTCCCCCTTTTACATAATTTTGAAGTGGTGTGGACTGGAGCTCTGTGGAAGTGCTGTTTCTACTTCGCCATCTTGACTCCACCCCATTAGTGCACTTTTTAAGGTGTTATTTCCTTCATTATTTTTTGGGGGGTCTCCCTCCATTTCTTGTACTTGATTTTCAAAATCCTTATCGAGCTCCTCCATGGACTGTGACCAGTTCATATTTTTCTTGGAAGCTTTGGATGCAGTAGTTCTGACTTTGTTGTCCTCCTCTAGTTCCATGCTTTGATCCTTTTTGTCCCCTTTCTGTCTGTTTGTGCTTATTCTGCTTACTCCTCTTGCCAATTACTTGACTTTTGAGCTCTTTGCCACGGTAGAACACTGCTTACAGAATCAAAAGATCTTTGTCCTAAATCACTGTTTTTTTTTTTTTTTTTAAGCAATTGGGGTTAAGTAACTTGCTCAAGGTTACACAGCTGGTTATTTATTTATGTGTGGGTGCTAATTTTCTGAGGCTGGCACCGATCCCAGGTCCTTCTGACTCTGAGGCCAGCACTCTTACTCACTGTGCCACCTAGCTACCCCATCACTGGGGTTTTTGCAGTTGCTGGAGCTATTAATTGGGTGCCCTATCTGCAGCCACCACAAGCTCTGGCATACTGGCCATACACCCCAGAACCACCACCTAAGACCATGATCCAGATCCAAGCAGGTCAGAGCAAGAGTGATTATGCTTTGAATGGTCCCTTGGTCCCCCTACAATCTGTAGGCCAGGAGCTCTGGAAGCAGCCATGCTGCAGCAGCTGCAGCCACTGTGCTTCTGCCCCAGTGCCCCAGGGGCAGGGGCTGTACCGTACTCTTCCCTCATCCAGTTCCAACAGGGTTCCCCACTGACCTTTTATTTTCTCTTTGGTGTTTATGGATTGAGAAATCTGGAAACCACCATAGCAGCTGGTGATTCACTTTCCTGATGTCTGCTCTGGCTTGTCTGGGCTACCCTGGGTCCAGAACTGTTGCTCATGGGGGACTGCACTGGGATCCCAGCATGCTGAGACAGACCTTTCCTGTCAGCCTGCAGGCTGCCTTCATTGGGAAATTTGTTTCTCTCTGTCTCTTTGTGAGTTCTGTAGCTTTAAAATTTGTTTAGAGTAATTTTTTTTTACAGGCATTGGAAGTGAGGTGGAGCCAGAGCTCACACCAAGTTTGTGCTTTTACTTTGCCATTTTGGCTCCACCTCACCCTTTCTATCCCTTTTCAAAAGTGTTTGCTTCTCACTATCCCCACCCCCAATCAGCCCTCCCTTCTATCATCCCCCACTCTTATGCCATTTCCCCCTACTTTCCTGTAGGGTATGATACCCAATTGAGTGTGTATGTTATTCCCTCCTTAAGTCAAATACAATGAGAGTAAGGTTGACTCATTCCCTTTCACCTCTCTGATCTTCCCCTCCATTGTAACACCTTTCTCTTGCCTCTTTTATGTGAGATAATTAACCCTATTCTATCTCTCTTTCTCTTTCTCCCAATATATTCCTCTCTCACCCCTTAATTTTATTTTTTAGATATCATCCCTTCATATTCAACTCACCCTGTGCCCTCTGTCTATATATACATATATACACATACATACATATGTATCTATGTATGTATGTATCTTCAACTTCCCTTATACTGAGAAAATCTCATGAGAAACAAATATCTTCTTTCCATGTAAGAATGTAAACAATTCAACTTTAATAAGTCCCTTATGATTTCTCTTTCCTGTTTACATTTTCATGCTTCTCTTGATTCTTGTATTTGAAAGTCAAATTTTCTGTTCAGCTCTGGTCTTTTCATCAAGAATACTTGAAAGTCCTCTAATTCATTGAAAGTCCATTTCCCCCCTGAAGTATTATACTCAGTTTTGCTGGATAGGTGATTCTTGGTTTTAATCCTAGGTCCTTTGACCTCACAATATCATATTCCAAGCCCTCCAATTCCTTAATGTAGAAGCTGCTAGGTTTTGTGCTATCCTGATTGTGTTTCCACAATACTCAAATTGTTTCTGACTGCCTATAATGTTTTCTCCTTGATCTAAGAACTTTGGAATTTGGCTATAATATTCCTAGGAGTTTTCTTTCTGGGATCTTTTTCAAGAGATCATCAGTGGATTCTTTCCATTTCTATTTTACCCTCTGGTTCTAGAATATCAGAGCAGTTTTCCTTGATAATTTCTTGAAAAATGATGTTTTTTTATCATGGCTTTCAGGTAGTACAACAATTTTTAAATGATCTCTCCTGGATCTGTTTTCCAGGTCAATGGTTTTTCCAATGAGATATTTCATGTTATCTTCTATTTTTTCATTCTTTTGGTTCTGTTTTATAATATCTTGATTTCTCATAAAGTTATTAGTTTCTATTTGCTCAGTTGAGCTTATTTAACATAGATTTGGAGTGGACCCAGTCACCATGGTTCATGATTTTTTTAATTGCATGTAAGTAGGAGTAAAGGCAATGTATGGTGGGAATAATCCAAGGCTGATATTTGGCAAGGCAAAACTGGTGATAGGATAAGGGGTCAAAGGACTCAAGAGAAGAGAACAGAAGACTTGAACTGGTTCACCAAGACATCATGATGGGAAAGAATGGAGAGTACAGTCATTATATGGGTGATGGCCAGGGACACAATGAAAGGTTTGAAAGAATGGAGGCTGTGCTGAGGTTGAATAATAGGGTTTGGGATTGCAAGGCAGATGGAGAGGTGGAAGGAGAATAGATCGTGATCAGATAAGGTACTATGAAAGTTCATGAACATGGAAGTAGTGCATTTGTGGGTCATGACAAGATCAACAGTATGTCCATCTCTGTTTGTAGCTGAGGTGAGGTAGAAAAGTCAATTGTGGAAAACAAGTAGGTTGAGGATCTGGGAGATTAGATTTGAAAGAGTATTGATATGCATATTGCTGTCCCCTAGTATGAAATCAAGAGGTGGTGAGAAGAGAAAGACTTTTATCCAGTTAAATGAACTCATTGAGGAAAGGGGAGTGTTCTGGAGATTGTTAGACAACAGCTACCAGAATTTTGATTGAGTAATAGATGTGGATTGAGTGAGCTGCAAAAGGAGGAGAGTGATGTGGTAGAGAGAAACCCTAGAAATGGCAATGAGGAGCAAGGAGTATCTCA
The DNA here is from genome assembly GCA_011680675.1 of Gymnobelideus leadbeateri. Taxonomy (NCBI): domain Eukaryota; kingdom Metazoa; phylum Chordata; class Mammalia; order Diprotodontia; family Petauridae; genus Gymnobelideus; species Gymnobelideus leadbeateri. The sequence goes on along the minus strand of WOXC01002897.1, from coordinate 5,871 downwards.
ACTCTCCCACCTCCACTAGTATTTTAGGGAGAATATGCAAAATTACAACCAGTGCCAGAAAGGGTGACCAGGGAGGCTATGACACCAGGAAGGAGCTTATTCTTTCTGGTTATGAGAAGTGAAAAAGTTAAAGGCTTAAGATGGAAACTAGTACCTTACCTATGGAGCAGGTATTCCAATGGAATGGTGGATAGCTTTAGAGTCAAACATTGGTGAGGGTGGTTTGAAGGGATGTCAAGAAGGTAGTGGACAGTGGATGATGGAGAATGAGGTTGGAATAATAACAATCAGGGATACAAAATCACTGAGAAGGGGAAAGTATGACTGGGTGGTAGTTTATTGATCATTGAGGAATGAGCTCAGATGGTTTATTAACATCCCTAGGAGTTTGGCAAAGGGCAGTTTCCTCTCAGGGTATTTAGTCTCCTCATATGAGGGGACTAAAGAAGAAGCTGATAGGATGAGATCATGTTTCTCTCTTTCCCCTGCAAGCAGGCCAGGCCAGGCCAGGCCAGGCCAGACCAGGAGCATGATGAAATATTAAAGAAGTTGTCTTCTTTAGGAAAGAAAGTCTTGCCTTCAATTATACTTTAAATGCAAGTTGATGACTGCTCATGTTACACAAGGCACTCTGAGGGAGAGACAGGAGGCAATATGTGCCAGGCAAGCCAAACCATCACCAATGTTATCTCCTTAGACCCTGAGGGAGAAAGCTAGGACTCTGAACCCAACAGCCTTGGGATTAGCCATGCCTCCAGACCAGCTTGGTGCTTCTCAGTTGTCATCCTGGGAACCAACTTGTGAAGATGCTGGCTGGTAACAGGTGTGACAGTCACAACTACTGAAGACCTAGAAAAAAAGTTCTTACCCACAAGTCCTTGATATTGAATTTGGGATTGAATTGGAATTTTAACGAATGACTGTGGCTGTATTATGATAAAACATTATTTTAAAATGTAAAAAAACCAAAAACCAAAAAAACATCTTTAGCTCTTCAGCCCTTTAAATGCAAGGGAAAGAGAATTCCTTCAGCTGGGTGAACTGGGAAAGTCTCAAGTAAGTAACCCTTGAGCCACTTTGACTCTGAGCATTTTCACTGACTGTCCTCCATATGTGGAACTCAATACCTTCTCACTTCTGCCTTTTGGCTTCCCTGGCTTTTTTCAAGTTAGATGTCCACTTTCTGGAAGAAATCTTTCCCAGTCCTTGACCTTAATGCCTTCTCTTTGAAACTACTACCAATTTATTCTGTATTATTTGTACATAGTCGTTTGCAAATTGTCTCCCCCATTACAATGTGAACTCCTTGAGAACAAGGATTCTTCCCCCCTTTCTTTTATTCCCAGTGTTTAGCCTAATGTAGTTGTAAGGAGGGTAGAGGACTATGGTTATCTCCATTCCTGAAGTGGGGACATCTTTTTAAAAGAAGTTTATTTATTTACTTTTAATTTACAATATTCAGTCCCACAATCCCTTGAGTTCTAAATTTTCTCCTTCTCCCTCTCCTTCCCTTTCCCTCCTTATGGCGGCATGTAATCCGATATAGGTTCTACAAATACCTTCACATTAAACATTAGTCAAGTTGTAAATAATAATTATAACCAATGGAGAGAACAATGAGAAAGAAGGAATGAAACAAAACAAAACACAAAAGCGAGAGAGCAAGTAGTTTGCTTCAATCTACATTAAGACTCTGTAGTTCTTTCTCTGGATGTGGATAGCCCTTTCCATCATGAGTCTTTTGGCCTTGTCTTCTAACCTTGCATTGCTGAGAAGAGCCCAGTCTATCAAAGTTAGTTGTCACAGATATGATGTGTCTGCAATTGTGTACAAAGTTCTCCTGGTTCTGTTCTCCTCACTCAGCATGGGATGGATACATCTTTCCCCAACTTTTTCTTTAGAAGCACCTCTCTTCCTTTGGGGCCCAGTTCAGGGTCAACCAGTCAGCATTCATTAAGGGTCTACTATGTGTCAAGCACATATGTGGCCAAGGCACATCACAACACTGAAACTGTAGGATCTTGATGCCATTTCCCTGGCTCTCCATAGAGTACTCAAGAAATGTCCTCTTGGGTATATCATCTCTCCTAGAGTGCTGCTCAGCTGGGCATTCAGGTTCTGCTCCTTTTTGCTTATCAACTGTTAATTGCCAGGGATACCTCTCTCTTGAATTACAACCAATTCTCTTTTTAAGCTACCAGGGGTCTCCATTCTTGAAACTGCTTCAAACCTTAACTGGCTGCCTCTATTCCTATCTGTCTGGAATCTTTTCTTTTTATTTGTTTCTTGTTGAATCTAGTGACTCCTTCTGATAGAATAACTCTGTTACAAAGTGACCAATAGAAGGTAGGTGGGTGGGAACCAAGGGGAAAAGGGTTGGGGTGCAGAAGAAGGGGCTGGGGAGCTGCCTCAGTGACCTGAGCAGGAGTTGCTGAGGGGGGAGGGGCTGGGACCCAAGTCATAGGAAAGAGGTCATTTAATTGGTTCCTATTGCCCCTCTGTGGAGGGCCTTTAGCTTCAAGCATCTCATAGTCTTTCTTGAGAACCTTGTTCTGAAAAGGTTCAAGGAAAACCATTAAGTAGGCAACTTCAATCCATCTTCCTTCTCTGTGACAGTATGATTCTAACTGAAGAGAATATTATCTTTTAAAGTCCCCAAAACAGGCCACGATTTTAGGCTATACCTAGTCTTTTAGGCTATACCTACGCCAAACAGTGTTGCAAAAAACCACCAACTTTTCCTGCCTTTTTTTTTTTTTAAGCAATTGGGGTTAACTTGCCCAAGGTTACAAGGCCAGTTTTTTTGTGTGGGTGTTAAGAACTGATCCCAGGTCCTCCTGACTACTGGGAGCCCATACCTCATCATATATGATTTGTTCCCAAATTTATCTATCGTGGAAATTCAGGCTTTGAGTATGTTTTAGTAATAAATTCTCAAAATTGAATTAAGAATTTTATTTATAAAATTGTATTGATAATTGTAAGGAAAGTGAAATTATTTTTCCATTTATAAATTATCTGTCTGATAACTTTAAAAGGTAGAAGTTAATTTTATGATTGGATCCTCATGAATTTTTAAAAGATTCATGTATTAGGTATAGAATTTAGATAAGATGAGAAACAGCAAATGTTATGTAAACTGAAATTCTCTGAAATTTAAAATTGGAGAACCAAATTTAAGTGACTGTACTAAATTGTGTTAAGTCTTGTTATTAGCAGAATTATCTAGGAACCTCTAGATTTGGAACCAGAGAAGCAGAGGCCCCTTCAGAGCTGTCCTGAGAATGAAGCCTAATGTCCCCCTAATTTAGGGAGCAGATGACTACACAAGATATCTGTGCCTCAGAACTAGTCTGATTAAGTGGACATTGAGAATGGATCACTAGGATACAAAGAGACTTGATATTGGTCAATATTGATGATAATTATTATATTGTTTTGGTCTTTTGTTTCATAGTGTTTGTGTTTGTTTTCTTAGTTACCTCGGTGACATGTAAATCTCCCTTCTCAAAAGTAGTCCATTGTGAGACCTCTGAGTAATTTTATCTTTAACCTGACAATTTAATTATGATTATGAATCTATGAAAAAACCTTATAGATCTGGTTTATAAATAAGTGTTCAGTGGAGGGAGTGGGTTGCCTACTCCCTCCTAAGGCAAAAAGGGGGAAATTGAGTGAATTGAAGGGATTAGGAAAGCAAGTGGTTAATAGTGGGAATTGAGTGAACTATACTGACTCCACCTTGTGAGTCAGTCCTGGAACTAGCTCAGTATCTCTTCAATTTTGAGTCTAGTACAATCTCTATTTTGTGAGAAAACTTTATTCAATTGTGGGAATTGGGAGAAAACCTTATTGCCTTGTTTGAACCTAGCTCTGCATGGTTAGGAAACCGGACCATCTCTACATGCTGTTTACAGAACAGGAACCTAGGTTATGCTGACCAGAAACTCAGATCCAAAGATTCATGAAAAGAATTTTCTCACAATTGCATATTTCATGCAACTCATATATCTTATCTTAAAACTTGCCCCATACTTATCAATCAGTGATTTTTTTTTCCATGTTACAATTATTTGGGGAATGGGATGCTTCCTTTTCTAAATTCAGGAAATTGTACCTATTCACTTCCCCCTCCATGAATCTAAGGGCCCCTATCAGGCTCTTCTGACTCCCACATTTGCCAAATTTGTGGGTCTGGACTCCTAGATCATATGAAGAAAGCCCCGACTCCTAAGTGAATGACAGAACCATCCAGGGACCTCAAAGTTTGTCTATAATGGACCCAGAAATAGCTGACAGTCAGATGAGACAGTTGTCCCAAGAGTCTTAAAAGGGCTGGCTTTACTATCCTAGTTTTTTCCTCTTCCTTTTGTTATATACCCAACACCAAGGCCTTGAGTTAAGAATGTGTTGGCATTTTCTCTCTTTACTTTCTTGGCTTACCCCCTTTTTTTTTCTGCTTGTAGACAATGGCTAGGCAAGACCTACTACTTTATCGGCTTACAATCTTTACCCTGTTGGGACTTTCACAATAATACCTCATCCACACTTCCCTGATAGGTCTCCTCAAGGAACTAACCTCCTGGGACAAAAATGTCATTCTTCATCTATCCTCCATCATTGTTAAGGCAGAAGAGCTAGCAAATTGCTGGATTTACCCCCTTAACTCCCAAGCTCACCAACCTAACCTTACATCTGTCCCTCAACTCAACATCTCATATCTCTGTGGCTGGACCCCTTTTCTACTGAGTCCCACAGTGACTTTCAGAACTTCCCCTATCTCTCAGTTCGTCCTGAACCCACCTCTCCCTAAATTGCTACTACTGAGTCCCTGCTTAGTATCATTGTCTCTGTGAGCACAGCTTCTGCTGATGGTCTCCTTTTAGCACTAGCAGCTCAGGGCTTCAACCTTACTGAAGCTAGTGTGACCAATCAGATTTTCCTTATAGCTGCAGCTGCAACAATGCTTTCCCTTGTCGAAGCTATGTATGAGTTTCCCATCTCTAAGTGGGCCCACTGTTACCCTTCTCTTCCAACTTCCCACTTATCTGCTTCTTCTAGTAGCTGCCTTTGATGTCACAACACATTACCGTCTGTCTCTCTCTCCATCATGTCTTCCTCTGTAATTTCCCTCATGGTATCTTGCTTTATACCTGACTCTCCTTTCCTTGCCAGAGTGGGAGAGGCTTCCCCTTGGCCAAAAAGGGGAAATGTCAGGTCTCTCAACCAAAATCATCCCTTTTTTTTCTCTTCTCTTTTCTTATTATTAGAAAGATGCCTTATTTTCCAGGGCTAAGGCCCAGCAAGCAAACTGTACCCTGAGCTCAGCATAACAACAGTCCTTTGCGTTCATGCTCTGGATTTACACTGATGCAGCTAAATCACAGAAACAACAGCCCATGAGCTCAGGCAAGCATCAGCAAAAACCATATTTTTATTTTTTATTAAATTATTTATTTTTAGTTTTCAACAATCACTTCCATAAATTTTAAATTTACCTCTCCTCTCTCCCCTCTCCCTTCCCAGGCCAGCTTGCAATCTGATATGGACTCTATACCTACATTCCTATTAAACACATTTTCACCTTAATTATGTTGCATAGAGGAATTATAACAAGTCAGAAAATCCATGAGAAAGAAAAAAACAAAATTAAACAAACAAAAAAGAAAATAGTCTGCTTCATTCTGCATTCTGACTCTATTGTTCTTTCTCTGGATGTGATTGGCATTTTCCATTATGTGTTCTTTGGAATTGCTTTAGGTTCTTGCATTGCTGAGAAGGGCTAAGTCTATCAAAATCAGTCCTCACACACTGAGACTGTTACTGTGTACAATGTTCTGCTGGTTCTGCTCCCCTCACTTAGCATCAGTT
>WOXC01002896.1:0-57846 GCA_011680675.1 Gymnobelideus leadbeateri | reverse complement strand
CTTCCCTGACTTAGCCATAAACTAGCCACCCAGAGGTATTCAAAGTCAAGGATCAGGCCCCAAACTCATAGCCTGAGACACTAAGAAACAGGAAGTCACAATGGGAAGGAAGGAAGCTGAAAAGGAGAAGGGGAAGGCAAGAAAGTCTATTCGAGCATACTATGCAGGGCAAGAACAACAAAACACACAGGACAATATAGACTCTCTGCCCACACCAGAGACCACAGAAGGAAACATGATCTGGTCTCAAGCCCAAATAGCATTCCTGGAGGAGCTTAAGAAAAATTTTAAAGACCAAATCAGGGAGGCAATGACCAACTTGGAAAAAGAAAATACCTCCCTAAAAAAGGAACTTCAAAAACTTATTGAAGACCATAATTCACTAAAAATTAGATACAACCAAACTGAAACTCAGAACTCTATGATGCAGCAGGAGTCAATCGAAAAAAACAAGATGATCGAAAAATTGCAAGAAAATGTAAAATATCTCACTGGAAAAATAACTGACCTAGAGAACAGATCCAGGAGAGACAACCTAAGAATTATTGGTCTACCAGAAAGCCATGATGAGAAAAGCAGTCTAGACAACATCCTCCAAGAGATTGTCAAAGAAAACTGTCCTGAGGTCCTGGAATCAGAAGATAAAATAGCTATTGATAGAATTCACCGGACTCCTCCTGAAAGAGATCCCAAACTGAAAACTCCAAGAAATATAGTAGCCAAATTCCAGAATTATAAGATTAAAGAAAAAATTCTACAAGCAGCCAAAAAGAAACAATTCAAATATCGAGGAACTACAGTTAGGATCACACAGGACCTAGCAGCTTCTACATTAAAAGAGCGGAGGGACTGGAATTTGATATTTCGTAGGGCAAGAGAGCTAGGACTACAACCAAGGATTAACTACCCGGCAAAACTGAGCATAATCTTTCAGGCAAGGAGATGGACGTTTAATGAAGTAAGGGACTTCCAGACTTTCCTAATGAAAAAGCCAGAGCTCAATGGAAAATTTGATCTCCAATTACAAGACTCCAGAAGAACATAAAAAGGTAAACAAGGGTAACATAGACTCACACATGCAGAAGTGCACATACCCACACCCACAAACACAAGCTCATTACTTGGGATGCAACAAGAGCAAAATGTTCACATCCCTATATGTGGAGCTGATAACTGTCAATATTTGAAATCTCTATGATTATCATGACCTGCAAAAGGGTTATACTTAGAGGGTGTGGGTATGAATGCACTAACATGGAGTCTAAAAAAAAAAAGACTATTAAGGGGATCAATGGTACTGTAATGGGAAAAAGGAAAGGATGAGCTAGGAAAAGGTAAAATATGCCATCTGAAGAGGCATCAAAACACACTATAGAAGAAGGGAAAGTAAGAGGGAGAGGAACATCATTTAAACACTATTCTCACTGGTTCTGGTTCAAAGAAGGATCAAATTAATCAGTGAAGTTTAAGAATCTAACGTGAATAGACACATAAATTCATTAAATAGAGGAATTGGAGGGAGGGAGAGGAGCATTGTTTGAAATTTACTCTCATTGGTTTGGAATCAAACGGGGAGTAATTTACTCTGATAAGTATAAAAATTTGTTGTGTCCTATAGATAGTGGGAGGGTAAGGGGGGGGTGAAAAGGAGGAGACTAAAGGGAGGGATTATAAGGGAGGGAAATAGTAGTAAGGGGAGAGGGTAGGTTAAGAAGGGGGGTCACTGGGTGGGAACACTGAGGGAGGGGGTGGTCAAAAGGGAAAACTTCAAGGAGGGGAAGGGAGAAGGAAGAAACAAAAACATAAACAGGGGAGGGAATAGGATGGAAGGGAAGAGACAGATAGTCATCATTACTGTGAATGTGAATGGGATGAACTCTCCCATAAAACAGAGGCGGATAGCAGAATGGATTAAAAACCATAATCCTACAATATGCTGTCTTCAAGAAACACATTTGAAACAAAGGGATACCCACAGGGTAAAGGTAAAAGGTTGGAGTAAAATTTATTATGCCTCAGCTAAAGTAAAAAAAGCAGGGGTAGCAATACTTATCTCAGATAAAGCAAAAGCAAAAATAGATCTAATTAAAAGAGATAAGGAAGGAAACTATATCCTACTAAAAGGCACCATTGAGAATGAAGCAATATCACTACTTAATATATATGCACCAAGTGGTATAGCATCCAAATTCCTAGAGGAGAAGTTAAAGGAATTAGAGGAAGAAATAGATAGCAAAACTATACTAGTGGGGGACCTTAATCTTCCCCTCTCTGAACTCGATAAATCTAACCTCAAAATAAACAAGAAAGAAGTTAAGGAGGTGAATAGAATCTTAGAGAGACTAGATATGATGGATCTCTGGAGAAAACTGAATGGGGATAAAAAGGAATTTACTTTCTTCTCAGCAGTGCATGGTACATACTCAAAAATAGACCATGTACTAGGGCATAAAAACCTCACAATCCAGTGCAGAAAGGCAGAAATATTAAGCGCATCATTCTCAGATCATGATGCAATAAAAATTATATGCAATAAAGGGCCATGGAAAGATAGACTAAAAACTAATTGGAAACTAAACAATTTAATCCTAAAAAATTGGTGGGTCAAAGAAGAAATTATAGAAACAATCAATAATTTCATTCAAGAGAATGATAATAATGAAACAACATACCAAAATTTGTGGGATGCACTAAAGGCAGTTCTCAGGGGAAGTTTTATATCCCTGAGTGCATACTTAATTAAAGCAGAGAGAAGGGAGGTCAGTGAATTGGACATGCAATTGAAAAAGCTAGAAAAAGAACAAATTGAAAATCCCCAATTTAGTACTAAATTAGAAATACTGAAAACCAAAGGTGAGATTAATAAAATTGAAATTAAGAAAACCATTGAATTAATAAATAAAACCAAGAGCTGGTTTTATGAAAAAATCAACAAAATTGATAGACCCTTAGTCAATATGATAAAAAAAAAGAAAGAAGAAAACCAAATTATGAGTATCAAAAATAAAAAGGGTGAATCTACCTCCAATGAAGAGGAAATCAAAAAAATAATGAGGAATTATTTTTCCCAATTGTATGCACATAAATATGACAATCTTAGTGAAATGGATGAATATTTACAAAATCACAAATTGCCCAGATTAACTGAAGAGGAAGTGAATTACCTAAATAACCCCATCTCAGAAAAAGAAATCAAACAAGCCATCAATGAACTCCCTAGGAAAAAATCTCCAGGGCCAGATGGGTTCACTAGTGAATTCTATCAAACATTTAAAGAACAATTGATTCCAATACTCTACAAACTATTTGGGAAAATTAGTGAAGAAGGAGTCCTACCAAACTCTTTCTATGACACAAATATGGTACTGATTCCTAAATCAGGAAGAGATAAAACAGAGAAAGAAAATTATAGACCAATCTCCCTCATGAATTTAGACGCAAAAATTCTAAATAAAATATTAGCCAAAAGACTCCAACAACTTATCACAAAAATAATACACCCTGATCAGGTAGGATTCATTCCAGGAATGCAAGGATGGTTTAATATTAGGAAAACCATCAATATAATTGAGCATATCAACAACAAAACTAGCAAAAACCACATGATCATCTCAATAGATGCAGAAAAGGCTTTTGACAAAGTACAACATCCATTCCTATTAAAAACACTAGAAAGTATAGGAATAAATGGAGCCTTCCTTAAAATAGTTGCTAGCATCTATCTAAAACCATCAGCAAGTATTATATGCAATGGGGATAAACTAGAAGCCTTTCCAATAAGATCAGGAGTGAAACAAGGGTGTCCACTATCACCCCTCTTATTCAATCTGGTACTTGAAACGTTAGCAGTAGCAATTAGAGAAGAAAAAGAAATCAAAGGAATCAAATTAGGCAAAGAAGTGACCAAGCTGTCACTCTTTGCAGATGATATGATGATATACTTAGAGAATCCTAGAGAATCAAGTAAAAAATTACTTGAGACAATAAATAAATTTGGCAAAGTTGCAGGATATAAAATAAACCCACATAAATCCTCAGCATTCCTGTACATCTCTAATAAAACTCAACAGCAAGAGATAGAAAGAGAAATCCCATTTAAAGTCACTGTAGACATTATAAAATATTTGGGAATCTACTTGCCAAAACAAACCCAGAATCTATATGATCACAACTACAAAACACTTCTCACAGAAATAAAATCAGATCTAAATAGTTGGAAAAATATCAATTGCTCATGGCTGGGTCGAGCTAATATAATAAAAATGACAATTTTACCCAAACTAAATTATATATTTAGTGCCATTCCAATCAATTTACCAAAAAACTACTTTGTAGAGTTAGACAAAATAATAACAAAATTTATTTGGAAAAACAAAAGGTCTAGAATATCAAGGGAATTAATGAAAAGAAATGCTAGGGAAGGTGGACTAGCTATGCCAGATCTTCATCTGTATTATACAGCAGCAGTCATCAAAACTGCTTGGTACTGGCAGAGGTGTAGAGTAGTGGATCAATGGAATAGATTAGGTGCAGGAGACCCAGCAGTTAATGAATATAGCAATCTATTGTTCGATAAACCCAAAGACCCCAGTTTTTGGGATAAGAATGCACTATTTGACAAAAACTGCTGGGAAAACTGGAATACAGTATGGCAGAAACTGGGCATAGATCACTATCTAACACCATATACCAAAATCAAGTCCAAATGGGTGCATGATCTAGGTGTAAAGGATGATACTGTAAGCAATTTGGGAAAGCAAGGAATAGTTTACCTGACAGATCTGTGGAGAGGGGAAGATTTTAGGACCAAACAAGAATTAGAGAGCATTATAAAATGCAAAATGGATAATTTTGATTACATTAAATTGAAAAGCTTCTGCACAAACAAAGCCAATGTAACCAAGATCAAGAGGGAGGTGGGAAATTGGGAAAGAATTTTTACAACCTGTGTCTCTGATAAAGGACTCATTTCTAAAATTTATAGAGAATTGAGCCAAATCTATATGAATACAAGTCATTCCCCAATTGAGAAATGGTCAAAGGATATGAATAGGAAGTTTTCAGAGAAAGAAATTAAAGATATCTATAAGCATATGAAGAAATGCTCTAAATCACTATTAATTAGAGAAATGCAAATCAAAACAACTCTGAGATACCACATCTCTCCAGTCAGATTGGCTAAGATGACAAAACAAGAAAGTGACAAATGCTGGAGAGGATGTGGGCAAATTGGAACGCTAATACATTGCTGGTGGAGTTGTGAACTTATCCAACCATTCTGGAGAGCAATCTGGAATTATGCCCAAAGGATTATAAATAATTTCATACCCTTTGACCCAGCCATACCACTCCTAGGGTTATATCCCAAAGAGATCATAGTAGTGGGAGGAAGAACCATATGTACAAAAATATTTTTAGCAGCCCTTTTTGTGGTTGCAAAGAATTGGAAACTAAAGGAGTGCCCATCAATTGGGGAATGGCTAAACAAGTTGTGGTATATGAATGTAATGGAATTTTATTGTGCTATAAGAAACGAGGAGGTGACGGATTTCATAATTACCTGGAGAGACTTATACAAACTGATGCTGAGCGAGAAGAGTAGAATCAGAAGAAATTTGTATACAATCACAGACATACCATATCTGTGACGACCAACTGTGACAGACTGGACTCTTTTCAGCAATGCAGTGATATAAGTTAATCCCGAATGACTCAAGAAAGTGAGAAATGTGCCATCCAGAGATATAACTAGAAAGAACTGAGCCTGAATCCTGATGGAAGCAAACTAAATGATCTTGTTCTTCTCATTGTTTGGTTGTACTTCTTCCTTACCATCTTTCATCCCACCTAGTACAATATGCCTTTGTAATTGGAATAATGTTTAATATGAATGCATTTGCAGACCCTATACTGTACTATATGATGTCATGAGGGGAGGGGGGAGGGAGGTAAAGGAAATTTGAAAATCAAGGAACTATGGAATTGAATCTTGTCAACTGAAACTAAACTAATAAATTAATAAAAAAAAAAAGAATTCTTGTCATAATGTCCCTTTTTCCAGTGAAACTCTGTGAAGCAGTTGACAATTTAGGGGGCAGTAAGGACTAATTTGGTAAAATACTGAATTTAATTGTTGCACACTTGTAGATAATCTGAAATAATATATATATATATATATATATATATATATATATATATATATATATATATATATATATATATATATTTATGGGACTCTTGGAGATGTGTGCAGATTTATTCCATGTGGTTAGTGTGTATTTAAAGCACACATGCATGTGTCCTGAATCAGCTCAGAGTAGCTACACTGAACCTCCTGCCCTGTTGTGGCTGACAAAAGGGAAGAGGTTTCATGCTTAGCTGTTACTGCCTTTGGATTAATGGACACTTATGTGTCTGACTCCACACCCAGCAGTGGAAATTCACAGCACCAGAATCCAGTACAATATTTACATTTATTTCCTTTCCCCTCTTTCCTTCCAAAAATGAAAACGATTGGATTTACCATACTAGCTCTGCTGTGTTGTTGCATGAATTGTCAACTTTATTTGATTATTTTTGAAAGAGAGATGTCAAGGCCTCCAGATATCAAAATCTCATTTTCTTACTGAAAATTTTTCAAGCAAAATGGGGGAAATGTGTAAGTATATTTAGGTTTTATATGATCTCTAAACTGTGGTTTGTTAAAACGCTTAAAATTTAGGCCTCTTTTAAATACTTTGGATGGGACCTACAACCTCAGTTTCATTTTAGGAACACATTTTTGATGGAGATATCTTTGGGCCACCATGAAAATTGTTTTTATTTTCCTTTTGGTACATTCAGTTACTTCATTTTGCTGTTTGTTTCAAATTTGTTAATGAATTATGAAAGCTTATGAGTTTTTTTTGTTGGAAATCATATTTGTTGAGTCTTTTCCCCATTGTACTCTGCTGTATCATTTAATGTAGTTTTAAATGTATTATAAATACCTGTAACCAAATCATTTGAAGGCTTCATAAATTTTTAACTAAATTTGTACATTTTTTATGAAAGTTTCTATTAATGATTTCCTAAGTAGTGCAATGAATATTTCTTTTTCTTTTTTTTTAAACAAATGCTTTGTTAACTTCTGTTTTACATCATTCATTTCCGCCAGATTTTGAGTTACAATCATTTCCCCCACCATTATTCCCCGACCCAACCTCCCAGAATAGCAGTCCCACAAGATATCGCTTCCTCCAGTCTGCTCTCTCCCATACCTTCTCCCATACCCCTTTCGACTTTTCCATTAGAGGAAGGTGAATCTTTGTGTCCCAATGCCTGCACATCTTATCTCCCTATTACAAGCAAAAGAGTATTAATAATAGTATTTATGTACATATGAAAAATTTAATGTTAAGGCCTCGAATTTCAGATCCATTTCCTTCCTCCCTTGTCACCCATTCCCTCTTGGGAGATAAGTAATTCAGTATAAGTTGTACATGTCTAGCTATGCAAAACATTATCATAATAGATATATTATACAAGGCTGCTTATAATTCCCTCCCACTCATCCCACCCCCCACCTGGTCCATTCCCTACATGATCCTGTCCCTCTTCTATAGTGGGTAGTTCCAACCTCCCGTCCCCCCCAAGGATGCCCTCCCATCCATCATCCCTCCTCTCATCCCCCTTCTCCCTATCCTGCTGCAGGTTACGATATCACATTTAGTATGTATGTCATTCTCTCCCTGAACCAAATTCAATGTGAATGTGGTTTTGCCTTTTAGCCTTCCTATTCTCCCCCTCCCTTGCAATCACTTCCCCTTGCTTCTTCTACATGGGATAGTTTACCCTACCCTGTCTCTCCCCATCTCCTCTTGCCACTTTCCTCTCTCACCTCATAATTTCATCCCTTGAGTATTCTCCCTTCCCAACAAATTCAACCTATGCCCTCTATCCATATATAACTGTAACCATATACACACACAATTACATATGTATTCACATGACCACACACCCTTCTTCCATTATTTTCATAGTGAGAAAGATATCATCAGTCGCAGTTATTGCTTTTCCATATAGGAATGTAAATAGTTGAACTTTGATAAGTTCCTTTTGATTTCTTTTCCCTGATTACCTTCTCAGGCATCTCTTGCTTCTTGTGTCTGGATGTCAAATTTTCTATTCAATTCTGTTTTTTTCCTGAAGAATGCTTGAAAGTCCTCTATTCCACTGAATGACCATATTTTCCCCTGAAACAAAATACTCAGTTTTGCTGGGTAGGTGACCCTTGGGTTCATTCTCAGTTCTTTTGCCCTCTGGAATTTCATATTCCATGCCCTTTAATCCCTCAGTGTAGAAGCTGCCAGGTCCTATGCTATTCTGATTGTGTTTCCACAATATTGAAATTGTTTCTTCCTGGCTGCTTGTAATATTTTCTCCTTGATCTGGGGATTCTGGAACCTGGCTATAATATTCCTGGGAGTTTTCTTTTTGGGATCTCTTTCAGTAGGTGATCAGTGGATTCTTTCGACCTCTATTTTGCCCTCTGGATCTAAAACATCAGGGCAGTTTTCCTTGAGAATTTCTTGAAGGGTGATTTCTAAGTTCTTTCTTTGATCATGGCTTTCAGGTAGTCCAATAATTTTTTAATTGTCTCTCCTGTATCTATTTTACAGGTCAGTGGTTCTTCCCATGAGATATTTCACATTGCCTTCTAATCTTTCATTTGTTTGGATCTGCTTAACAGCATCTTGATTTTTCATAAAGTCATTAGCTTCCATTTGCTCCAGTCTAACTCTGAAGGAAGGAATCTCCTTAGTGAACTTTTGAGATTCTTTTTCCATCTGGCAAATTCGACTTTTTAAGGCATTCTTCTCCTCTTTGCCCTTTTGGGCCTCCTTTGCCATTTGAGTTAGTCTATTCTTTAAGGTGTTGTTTTCCTCAGTCAGGCTGTTGACCCTCATTTCATACTTTTCCTGCAGCCTTCTCATTTCTCTTTCCAATTTTTCCTCCACTTCTCTTATTTGATTTTTAAAGTCCTTCTTAAGGTCCTCTTTGGCCTGCAACCCGCTCATGTTTTCCCCTGGGGCTTTTGGAGCAGGACTTCTGACCTCAGAGTCCTTTTCCTGCTCTATGCCCCCAAAATAGGAGTCTAGGGTCGCGTTTTTCTGTTTCCTTTGCCTTGGCATGTTGCCACTTAATTGCTTGACTTTTGGGTTTGTTGCCACACTGTGGCATTAAGGCCATATAGAGGAATTTTAGTCCCGAATGTGTGGGGGGCAACTTCCATTTCTGGCAAGCTGTAAACCCACCCACGACTTCCACCCTCTATCACAATCCAGATCCAGGGAGGTTAAAGCGAGAGCGATTACCTCCCAAGACTGATCGCTGGATCTCCCTACAATTTGCAGGCTGGGAACTGGAGCTGCCTCTGAAAACTACAAAATGGCATGTCTCCTCAGTGGCTTCTAGCCCCCAGGTGAGGGAGCTGACGCATTCCCCAAATACAGGTCCCAAAGTCCATAGGACCCTAACCTCTTACTTTGTCCTAGACATGGCTATGTTGATAATTCTGGAGTCGCCACAGCTCCTGGTGTTCTGGGGTTCCTTCAGCTGGCTGCTGGCCCTGCTGCCCTTGGGCTAAAACCTTGGCTCACGTGTACCTGGGCTCAGCTTGGCTCCCTGCACTATGCGCCCTGAGAGCTGCCAGGTCCCAGACCACTGCACTCGTCCTTCCTGCAGGGCTGCTGGGCTGTCCTCAGTGGGATGTTAGCTTCTCTGTGTCGTTCTGTGGGTGCAGGGGCTCCAGAAGTTTTTCAGAGTCCCCTTTTACATAGTTTGGGGGGAATCTGGGGGCAGAGTGGCTTGGATGAGCTGTTTCTACTCTGCCATCTTGGCTCCACCCCATGAATTTTTATTTTTAATCCCTGTGCCCTATTTTGGAGTTGAGAGGGTTAATAAAAATGTAGGACGGATACTTAGAAAAAAATAGACTAACAAAAATGGCAAAGGAGGGCCAAAAGGGCAATAAGGAGAAGAATGCCTTAAAAAGTTGAATTTGCCAGATGGAAAAAGAATCTCAAAAGCTCACTGAGGAGATTCATTCATTCAGAGTTAGACTGGAGCATATGGAAGCTAGTGACTTTATGAGAAATCAAGATGCTGTTGAGCAGATCCAAACAAATGACAGAATAGAAGGAAATGTGAAATATCTCATGGGAAAAACCACTGACCTGGAAAATAGATCCAGGAGAGATAATTTAAAAAATTATTGGACTACCTGAAAGCCATGATCAAAGAAAGAACCTAGAAGTCACCCTTCAAGAAATTCTCATGGAAAATTACCTGATGTTTTAGACCCAGGGGGCAAAATAGAGATTGAAAGAATCCAAAGATCACCTCCTGAAAAAGATCTGAAAAGGAAACTCCCAGGAATATTATAGCCACGTTCCAGAATCCCTAGATCAAGGAGAAAATACTACAAGCAGCCAGGAAGAAACAATTTCAGTATTGTGGAAACACAATCAGAATAGCCCAGGACCTGGCAGCTTCTACACTGAGGGATCGAAGGGCATGGAATATGATATTCCAGAGGGCAAAAGACCTGGGACTGAACCCAAGGATCACCTACCCAGCAAAACTGAGTATTTTCTTTCAGGGGAAAATATGGTCATTCAGTGGAATAGAGGACTTTCAAGCATTCTTGAGGAAAAACCAGAATTGAATAGAAAATTTGACATCCAGCCACAAGAAGGAAGAGATGCCTGAGAAGGTAATCAGGGAAAAGGAATGAAAAGGACCTTATCAAAGTTAACCCATTTACATTCCTACATGGAAAAACTTTTCTCACTATGAAAATAATGGAAGAAGCGTATATGGTTACATGAATACATATGTGAATGTGTGTATATATGTTTACAGTTATACATGGATAGAGGGCACAGTTTGAATTTGTTGGGAAGGGATGATACTTAAGGGGTGAACTTATGAGGTGAGAGAGGAAAGTGGCAAGAAGAGACGGGGAAAGACAGGGTAGGGTAAACTCATGTAGAAGAAGCAAGGGTAAGTGGCTGCAGAGGAGGGGAAGAATAGGAAGGCAAAAAGGCAGAACCAAATTCTCATTGAATTTGGGTCAGGGAGAGAATGACATACATACTAAATGGGATATCTCAACCTGCAGCAGAATAGGGGTAATGGGGATGAGAGGAGGGATGATGGATTGTAGGTCATTCTTGGGGGTGGGGAGGTTGGAATACCCGCTATAGAAGAGAGACAGGATCGAGTAGGGAATGGACCAGGTGGGGGCTGGGATGGGTGAGAGGGAATTATAAGCAGTTTTATACAATATATCCACTGTGGTAATATTTTGTATAGCTAAACATGTACAACACATGCTGAATTACTTATCTTCCCAGAGGGAATGGGTGACAAGGGAGGAAGGGAATGGATCTGAAATTCGAGGACTTAAAATTAAATATTTTAAATATATATAAACACTATTACTAATACTCATTTGCATGTAATTGGGAGATAAAATGAACAGGCATAGGGGCACAGAGATTCACCTTGCTCTCATGGAAAAGTCGAAGGGGTAAGGGAGAAGATATGGGAGAGAGCAGGATGGAGGAAGCGATATCTTGTGTGACTGCTATTCTGGGAGGGTGGGTAGGGGAAAAACAGGGGGAAAAATTGTAACTCAAAATCTGATGGAAATGAATGATGTAAAACATGAGTTAATAAAGCATTTGTTTAAATAAAAATAGAAATGAGGAGCAGACAGACTTCATAATAACCTGTAGAGACTTATATAAACTGATGCTTAGTAAAGAGAGTAGAACCAGGAGAACTTTGTACACAAATACAGACACATCATCTGTGAACTTTAATAGACTGGTCTCCTCTCAGTAATGCAAGGCTGTAAGACAACTAAAAAAGATTCATGATGGAAAGGGATATCCACATCCAGAGAAAGAAATAGGGAGTCTGAATGCAGATGGAAGCAAAGAATTTTTCTCCTTCTCTTTTGTGCTTTGTCTTATTTTGTCACTTTTTTCTTAGTGTTCACTCCATTGGTTATAATCCTTCTTTACAACTTGACTAATGTTTAATGTGAAGGTACTTGCAGATCTTATATTTGATTGCATGCCACCATGGGGTGGGCGCAAAGGATAGGAGAAGGAGTCAGAGAAAATTTGAAACTCAAGGGATTGTGCAACAGAATGTTGTAAACTATAAGTAAATAAATGAATTTAATTTTTTTAAAATAATGTTAGCATCTTTAAATTTTACTCATTCATTTATTTCTTCATTTTTCTCTGTACCTAATTCCTGACTCTGTACATTTTTCTCCATCATGGCCCTGAGTAGGTGATTCCCTCCACTCCTCTTCTTTGTTTCCTATTATATATTATCTTCCCACTTTAGAATGTAAGCTCCTTGAGAGATGGGATTCTCTTTTTACCTATATTTGTGTTATTAGTCTTTTGCAGAGTTTGGCTCATAGGAAATTAATAAATACTTGTTGTTACCTTGTTGAATCTAGCCAAGGAACTATCTCATCTTGGTGTTTCTATTGCCACTGTCTAACGCAATGCCTGGTGTATCAATAAGTGGTTGATTGACTGAAACTTCTCTTTTCTAGTCATTCCTCTTCCCCCTTCAATATATGAAAATGTTAGGGAAAACATTTCTCTTAGAAGTGAAAACTGATAAATAACTTTTAGGTCAATTGTATGTTTCTGTCTGCCTCAATAATAGTCTGAAGACCAGATGTAGAACTTATTTCCAGGTTCTAACTTTATAATTTGTCAGGTATTTCTGAGTCTTTGTTATGGTGAATGAGGTCAACTTTTAAGAAAATAGGAAATATCTTTTTTATCTCAATACTTTTAGTGATTCTATTAAAAAATTAAAAGAAAACTTTTTTTCGAGTTCTTCAACTAAGTTTAATTTAGGACCAGAAATGTGTTCTGTATGCCAAAATTTTCTATCTAGATTTTCATAAAAGTAGACCTATTTAAATTTAAGATTAATAAATCACTCCATTGTAGATTGAATATCCTTTGTTAGACATTTTATTCTGCTGACTATGTGTAGTTTAACTCTACTACACAATCCATGGAATACCACAATAATGCAATTTTAAAAATTGTAATGGCAATGTGTTAAATTATATTCTCAATTCTCAGAACAATGATTGTCACATGAATAGATTTATGTGGTGCCATTTTCTGTTTCATTACAGTCTTTGTCATAAGAATGAGGTGGTAGAATTTTAATGTCTCATATATTCTGTCAATGATAGAATTCTGCTCCACAGCTTTGACCTTTTCAATGTTCTATGATTTGATTGGCTACTCACTGTATTTCTCCCCTGCTTACTGTCCCACTAACCTGTAGGGAAGATGTAGAATAGGCAACCAACTAAAATACAGAATATTGAAAAGGTCAAAATAGTACAAGATTCTATCTCTTCTCAGAATGGATCACAGCCTAACCAGATGGAATAGTTGTCAGACAAGGGTACAACAGAACTATGGATTACAGAACAGCATAAAGTCTTGTTTCAATTTGACAATTCCTAGAATATATACTTTCTTGAAAACCTTGATATTTTGGATTTTAATTAGGTACTTATACAGTCTGATTTGCCAGGGTATGAGACAATGCAGAAATAAATAAAACATATATTTAGAGAAATGTTGCTTTCTGGCAACTGGTAAAATCTTTGTCCTTTACTTCTTAATAAATATAAGAAGCAACTAACTTCAGTATACTTAAATCTGCTTTGTCATATTCATGAATGCATTCCTCTGACCTCTCTCTTCTGGCAAGCATTTTGAATTGATTTAGTCTTCTTATGATACTATCCTGAGTATCTTTTGAGTCTTTAAGGCATCTAGCTAACAATATTTGCCCCGATGGTGATAATCCTGCCATTTGACATGTCAAAAGAAGTATATATTTTCATACATGCCCAAAGCTTCATTCTATAAATTGGACTATTCACTGAAGGGCATGAATACCATAGTGCTGGGCCTTCCTAACCAGCATCCCTGAAGGGAAGACTAGACCTGAAGACAGTATTCTTAGTCTGATTCTAGAGCCTAAGAAACTCATTGTGGAACTTAATTATTCACAAGAAAGAAAAATCACCATTCTGGGTTTCTTCCCCCAGGGATGCTGGAAAGTCACTCTACCAATTTAAATCATCAGTCCAATTTCACACCCTATTTTCCTGTCAATTAGCTGAGATTTCAATTATAATTCTGCTGTCTTTGTATAATGTGCTTATTAAAATTGTAGGTAGGGAAAGAAATACATTACTCAGAATGCCACATACATAACCTAATAGCACCTAGTGGTCAACAAAATAGAACAATGTTGGAGAGCAATAGCTGAACCTTGATATAAATTGTTTATCTGTGCCAACCAGATAACATTCAGGAAGAAAACATCAATCTCACAAGCCCTTGCTCTGCTCTAGCTTGCTTTATAGTTCTCATTGAAGTTGTCTAGACCTGAGATATTTACAATACACATGTGCACATCTTTCTCTCTCTCTTTACTAGTCTGTCCCTTGCTATCACTTTCTTTCCTAAGGTAACTGTTCACGGAGGACAAGCACCTTTGGTATAAGGCCTTGCTAAGCCCTTTTCAGGGCTGCTCACCCCCCTTTGATGCCCACTTTTTATCCAACTCTCACCTATGGCTCCAATGAACTGTAGTATTCATAGCAGCTACATCTAGCAAAATCATCTTGGCAGATAGGCTAAACCAAGTTTGAGGGTAAGTGACAATCCTCAACAGCTTGTTCCTTTGGCCATGGAGGCAGCTAAAGCTGACACTGTAAAATGCTAGAGGTTGGTCTGACATCAAAGACACCAAGGTCATCCACTGCATCCCAGACCATTGTCTGACTTCCTGACTTTTATCTTTCGACTGGATTTCAGTGACTCTAAAAGAGAGAGAGGATCATTTTTAAAAGACCGGGATCATTTTGTTCAACTTTTCCTCACTTCAATTCAATTTGTGCATAAGTCAAGACATCACCCCATGCTGCCATTATTCCTCTTTGAATGAAACAGCAAACAACTGGATATCCTATAAAACTGGGGGGGGGGGGGAGGGAAGAATGGAGCACTACTATGGTGCTGCTCTCTCAATTGCATTCAAAGATCAGTGGTTTACTGTAAATTCTGAGAAACTAAATTAGGAGTCATCAGTTTTTAATATGTTACAGAATCAAAGGATCATAGATTTTTTAATTAGAAAGCCTCTAAGAGGCCAATGGGACCAACTCCTTTCAACAGATGAGGTGTAAGGCACTGATAAGTTAAAGATTAGCATTAGTTTATGCAGCTGGTCAAGTGAAAGGAATGACATTTTTTTTCCATTCATACTTCCACCACCATAGTTTGGGCTTTCTTGATCTGTAGCCTAGGCTGAGTTAGTAAAAACAATTTTTGAAGAACACTCCTTCAAAGCCCATCTCTGCTACTTATGTCCTTTATAATTGTGGACAATCTGAGTAATTGGGCCTCAGTTGTATTTATGAAATGGTGATACAAGATCCCACTAAATTTTCTCTTACCTTTGAACCCTATATTATAAGCTATAGCTTAAGATCAAGACACAAAAACAATGATAACACAACACAATAGCAGCAGCAACAAAATGAGTTTCAAGGGTTTATAGAGGGTAGACTAAGTGTTTAAAGAAAGATGGGATTTTACTGTTCTGAGACCTGCAATATTTTCCCTGGACATTAATTTCCAAATCTGTAAAATAAGACAGTTGGACTACATCATCATTAATTTCCCTACTCTAAAACTTAATAACTAAATCTTGGATCATGATGAGTTCAGACTGAGTTTACCTATGGAATTATTAATTATTCAGTAGATAGAATGATGGGTCTGGAGTCAGGAATACTTACGTTTAATTTCAGCTTCAACCACTTTTCCTGCTGGACAAGTTACAATTCAGTTTTCCTCCATTTGCTCAGCTGTAGAATGCAGGTGATAAAAGTAACTACCTCCCAGGGATTTTGTGAGGATCAAATGAATGAACACTTATAAAGCACTTAGAACAATGTCTGGCCCATTGTAGATACCTCATACCCACCCAAATGTTACATTATGGTAATCTCAGCCTGTCCATATTGAAAGAGGATATGCATCTGCCAGATGAATCTTTCTAAAATATCAATTTAATCATCTCACTGACCTCACAATCTTTCAGAGGCTCCTCATCACCTACTGAACTCTTTGTTCTGAACATTTAAGCATGGGGCTCAAAACTGGCCCCATGCCTTTTTAATCTTAAGCCCCACTTAAACTCTACCACTTAAAACCAACTTTCCAGTCAAATTATACCACTGCCATACCCTGAAAATAGCTTATACTTCTCTACCTGGCCTTGACTTTCACCATTCCTATCCCTCCATTTTTGTTCAGTCATTTAGTCATGTCTGACTCTTCAGGACCCCATGTCTATGGAGTTCTCTTGGCAAAGATATTGGAGTGATTTGCAATTTCCTTCTCCAGTATTTTATTTGTAATTGGGAAATAAGATTAAGGCATAGAAGTCCACCATGCCAAACTGGAAAAGTCAGAGGAAGTATGGGGGAAGATATGGGAGAGAGCAGATTGGAGGAGGGGATATCCTGTGGGACCTCTATTTTCTGCAGGTAGGTAGGGGAAAAACAGATGAATATTTTACAAATATTCTTTATTTACAGGAAAATCAGATTAAGTGGGCAATTTGCCCAGCATCACACAGCTAAGTGTCTGAGGATAGATTTGAACTCAGGTCTTCCTGACTCTAAGACCAGTGCTTTATCCACTGGGCCACCTACTACATTTCAAAATCCTACATACTCTTGAAGGACAAGGTGAAATGATGTCTCGTTTATGAATCACAGGACTTAGAAACAAGAAGGCCATTAGTATCTAGTATATTCCTCTCCTGTTAGAGGTAATGAAACTGAGGCCTCCCAAATGAAGTGATTCGCCCAAAATAGTAGAGCTTAGCTTTGAACCTAGATGAAAATATAATTCCAGTAGAACCTTATACTATGAGCATAGGTATAAATGATTACTTTCCTTTAAATTTATTTTTTCAAATACTTTATTAACTTCTGGTTTACATCATTCATTTCCACCAGATTTTGAGTTACCAAATTTCTCCCTGTTTTTCCCCTACCCATCTCCAGAAAATAGAGGTCCCACAGGATATCCCCTCCTCCAGTCTGCTCTCTCCCATATCTTCCCCCATACCCCCTATGACTTTTCCAGTTGGGCATGGTGGACCTCCATGCCCTAATCTTATTTCCCAATTACATGTAAAATAATATTAATAAAAGTATATATGTATACACACATATACACACAGACACACTTGGTTGTAAAACTTTGAATTCCAGATTCATTCCCTTCAACTCTTGTTACCCATCCTTACTGGGAAGATAAGGAATTCAATAAAGGTTGCACATGTGTAGCTAATGCTAAATATTACCATAGAAGATATATTGTGAAAGACTGATTACATTTCCCTCTCTCCTATCACACCTCTCACTTGTTCTATTCTCTACTTTGGTCCTGTCCCTTTTCAAAAGTGTGTGCTTCCCACTTGCCTTCCCCTGCCAAGCCTGCCCTCCCTTTCATCATCCCCCCTCTCATCCCCTTACCCCCTACTGTACTGTATGTTGAGATACCTATTTAGTGTCTATGTCATTCCTTCCATGGGCCAAATTCAATGAGAATAAGGTTGACCCATTCCCTTATGCCTTCCTGTCCTTCCCTCCTTGCCTCTTCTATATGAGATAGTTTACCTCATTCTGTCTCTCCCCATCTACTCTCATTATATTCCTCTCTCCCTTCTTAATTTCACCTTTTAAATATAATTCCTTCCTATTAAATTGGTCCTGTGCCCTCTATGTATACTTGTAAACATATATATATACACACACACACATTGAATTCACATATGTATTCATACACCTATATATCCTCCAATATAGAATGAATATATATTTCTATTCTGTTCAACTATTTTCATACTGAAAAACGTTTCTTCAGTTACAATTATCATTTTTCCATGTAGGAATATACATAATTCAACTCTGATACATTCTTTATGCTTTCTTTTCCCTGTTTACCTTCTCATGGTTCTATTGCTTCTTGTACCTGAACATCAAATTTTCTACTCAAGTCTGTTTTTTTTTTCATCAAGAATGCTTGAAAGTCCTCTATTCCATTGGATGACCATATTTCCCCCTTAAAGAAAATACTCAGTTTTGCTGGGTAGGTGATCCTTGGGTTCAGTCCCAGGTCTTTTGCCCTCTGGAATATCATATTCCATGCCCTTTGATCCCTCAGTGTAGAAGCTGCCAGATCCTTTACTATACTGATCACATTTCCACAGTTTTCAAATTGTTTCTTCCTGGCTGCTTGTAATATTCTCTCCTTGATCTGGGAATTCTGGAACCTGGCTACAATATTTCTAGGAGTTTTATTTTTGGGATCTGTTCAGGAGGTAATCTGTGGATTCTTTCAACCTCTATTTTACCCTCTGGTTCTAAAACATCAGTGCAATTTTCCTGGAGAATTTCTTGAAGGATGATTTCTAGGTTATTTCTTTGATTATGGTTTTCAGGTAGTCCAATAATTCTTAAATTATCTCTCCTGGATCTATTTTTCAGGTCAGTGGCTTTTCCCATGAGATATTTCACATTGCCTTCTATTCTTTCATTTGTTTGGTTCTGTTTACCAGCATCTTGATTTCTCATAATGTCACTAGTTTTCATGTGCTCCAATCTAAATCTAAGGGAATGATTTTCCTCAGTGACCTTTCCAGATTCTTTTTCCATCTGGCAAATTTAGCTTTTTAAGGCATTTTCTCCTCATTGCCTTTTTGAGCCTGTTTTGCCATTTGAGTTAATTTATTTTTAAGGTGTTATTTTCATCAGTCAGGCTGTTGACTCTCCTTTTATAATACTCTTGTACCATTCTCATATCTCTTCCCAATTTTTCTTGCACTTCTCTATCATAAGGTGCTCTATGGCCTGGAACCAGCTTGTATTTTCCTTTGAAGCTTTTGGTGCAGGAGTTCTGAATTCACGGTCTTCTTTCTGTTCCATGCTTTGATCCTTTTTGTCCCCAAAATAGGAATCTAATGTTGGATTCCTCTGTTTGTTTTGCTTACTTTTCCTTGTCATATTGCCACTCAATTACTTGACTTTTGGGCTTCTTACCACAATAGGACTCTGTTACCAGCCAGGGGAGCTTCTGTCCCAAATGCTGGGGTTTTCTTTCCTGCTGGAGGTATTTTTAAAGTGCCCTCTCTAAAGCCTTCACACACTCTGGCAACCTGGTTACACCACAGGACGTCCATCCCAGACCACAATCTTGATCCAAGCAGGTTCAAGCAAGAGCAATTACCCCTCACCCTGTTTGCTTTGTGTCCCTACAGTCTGCAGGCCAGGAGCTGAAGGTGCCATATGGTGGGGGCTGCACTGAGACTCCTCAGCAGCTTCTTGTCCTGTGAGCAAAAGCCAACACACTCCTTACTACTGGCTCCCAAATTCCATAATGCGCTGACCTCTCACTTGGTCCTTGGCACTTATATGTTGATAATTATAGAAACAGCCATAGCTTATCTGAAGTCCCTCTAGCCTGTGGTTCATCAGGCCTACCATGGGGCTAAAACCTCCTGCTCACACTGGCCTGGGCTCATCTCCCAGAGCACTGCTCTGGCTGTTCCCAGCTGTCCTGCAGTGCTGCCCTTAGAGGGAGCTTAGCTTCTCTGTGTCATTTTGTGGGTTCTATAGCTCCAACGTTTGTTCACAGTCCCCTTTTGCCTGAAATGGAGAAGGTGGAACCAAGAGCCCCAGGAAAGTCCTGTTTCTACTCAAACTTTCCTCTAAATTTAAATAGCATACAAATTAAACTAGATAGCATGCCAGTCCTGGAGTCAAGAGAACCTGAGTTAAAATCTTCCTGCAGGTACTTACAAACTGAGTGACCCAAGGCAAGTCTCGTCAATTTTGTCATATGTAAAATGGGGATGATTATATTACCTAACTCACAGATTAGTTATGAGGATCAAATGAAGTAAAAATTGTTCATGGTACATAGGAGATGCTATTTGAATGTTAGTTAAAATAATAATAATTGTTATTGTCATTTTATTGTTTGTAGCATATGTCAAATATGGCCTTCTATTGTAGTTGCTTGTTTGCAAAACTCTTTGCTTCAATGAGGAGTGGGGAAACCTGAAGTCTTGTGGCTGCATGTGGCCCTTTAGGTGCTCAAGTGTAGTCCTTTGATCTAAACCAAACTTTATAGAAAAAAAAAATCCTCCTAATAAAACAATTCATTCTGCAAAACTTGGACTTTGTAAAAAGATTGTACTCAGGCACCAGGAAGACCACATATGGCCTCTGGCCACAGGTTCTCCACCTACAAATCAAGACTTTAATCTCACTGCACCAGTAATATTTCACAAGTTTATCTACTCACTCATTTATCAAGCATTTATTTAATGCTTTCTACATACAAAGTACCATGCTGAGAACTGCAAAGTACCTGGGAGTACAGGTACAGAAACAAGTCAGTCCCTGAACTAACTTAGCTTACATTATTTTTTTTTTCAAATGCTTTATTAGCTTCTGGTTTACATCATTCATTTCCATCAGATTTTGAGTTACAGTTGGGTGCTTCCAACTTCCCTCTCCCGAACCTGCCCTCCCTTCCATCATCTCCCCCTCTCCCCCTCCACTCCAGTCTCCCATAGGGTGAGATATCCCATTTAGTATGTATGTCATTTTCTCCATGAGCCAAATTCAATGAGAATAAGGTTTTGCCTTTTTTCCTTCCTAGTCATCCCCTTCCCTGCAACCACTTTCCCTTGACTCTTCTAAATGGGATAGTTTACCAGAATTCTGTCTCTCCCCATCTCCTCTTGTTATGTTCCTCTCTCACGTCTCAATTTCACCACTTAAGTATCATCCTTTCCCATTAAATTCCACCTGTGCCCTCTATCTCTGTATACCTGTAATCATATATACACACATTTACATATGAATTCATATAGCCATATAACCTTCTTTAGCTATTTTCATACTCAGAAAGGTTTCATCAGTTACAGTTACTGTTTTTCCATGTAGGGATGTAAATATTTCAGCTTTGGTAAGTTCCTTATGAATTATTTTCCCTGTTTACTTTCTCAAGCATCTCTTGCTTCTTGTGTCTGAATGTCAAATTTGCTATTCAACTGTTTTTTTTCCTCAAGAATGCTTGAAAGTCCTCTATTCCACTGCCCTCAGGAATATCATATTCCATGCCCTTTGATCCCTCAGTGTAGAAGCTGCCAGATCTTGAACTATCCTGATTGTGTTTCCACCATATTGAAATTGTTTCTTCCTGGCTGCTTGTAATATTCTCTCCTTGATCTGGGAATTCTGGAACCTGGCTACAATATTCCTAGGAATTTTCTTTTTTTGGATCTTTTTCAGGAGGTGATTGGTGGATTCTTTCAACTTCTAGTTTGCCCTCTGTGTCTAAAACATCAGGGAAATTTTCCTTGAGAATTTCTTGAAGGATGATTTCTAGATTCTTTCTTTGATCATGGTTTTCAGGTAGTCTGATAATTTTTAGATTGTCTTTCCTGGATCTATTTTCCAGGTCAGTGGTTTTTCCCATGAGATAATTCACATTGCTTGCTATTCTTTAATTTGTTTGGATCTGCTTAATAGCATCTTGCTTTCTCATAAAGTCACTAACTTCCATTGGCTCCAGTTTAATTCAGAAGGAATGACTCTCCTCAGTGAGCTTTTGAGATTCTTTTTCCATCTGGCAAATTCGGCTTTTTAAGGCATTCTTCTTGTCATTGCCCTTTTGAGCCTCCTTTGCCATTTGAATTAGTCTATGTTTAAGGTGTTATTTTCCTCAGTCATACTGTTGACCCTCATTTCATACTTTTGCTGCATCCATTTCATTTCTCTTCCCAATTTTTCCTCCACTTCTCTTATTTGGTTTTTAAAATTCCTTCTTAAGGTCCTCTATGACATGTGACCCACTCATATTTTCATTTGGGCATTTGGTGAAGGATTTTTGACCTCACAGGACTCCTCCTTTTCCATCCTTTGATCCTCTTTGTCCCCAAAATAGGAGTCTAATGTTGAATTTTTATATTCATTTTGTTTCCCTTGCCTAGGTATGTTGCCACTCAATTAGTTGACTTTGGGGCTTTTTGACACAGTAGGACTCTCCCACCAGCCAGCGGAGCTTCCATCCTAAAAATTGGGGTCTTCTCAACTGCTGGAGGTATGCCTCTGTGAAGCCTTTACATGCTCTGGTAAGCTGGACACACACCCCAAGATCTCCACCCCAGACCACAATCCAGACCCAGGGTGGTTAAAGCAAGAGCGATTACCCTGCAGATGGATTGCTGGATCCCCCTACAGTTCTCAGGCCAGAAGTTGAAGCTGCAACTGATGCTGCAAAGTGGCGGGTGTGCTGTGTCTCATCAGCTGCTTCTCACCTACAGGGGAAGAAGCAGATGAATTCCCAAGTACTGGTCCCAAACCCAATAGGGCACTAACCTGAGGAGGTTGTTTTTTTATGGAGCTCAATGCAATCAGCATGATGTTGTCTGTGAACCAGAGTTCTCATAATTTGTTGGAATCTCTCATCCATTTTAAACTCAATATGGACCATTGTTACATGATGGTAGTGAACAACTTCAGCAAACATTTCTTGCTGTTTTATAACTTATGTGACGATTATAATCAGTTGCCTGAAGAAATTTATATCTATGGTAACATATCTTACAGAATTCTATATGATTTAACATATGTGTGGAAGAGATCTTGAGGATAAAGAACTTTTTTTTGTACATTTATTTTTATTGGGTCACATCTTGATAGAGAACTTTTAAAGCTACATTTTGCTCAACTTAAAATCAATTAAGTCCAATGTTGTTGTTGTTTTTATTTTTATTTTTGGTAACCACAAAATGTTGAAGAATTTATGGTGGAAAACATGCTTTGAGTATAAACTCTTTATGTAATTTTGCAATAATTAGGATGCTGTCTGCTATAGTAAATTGTGAAAGCCTTCCTCCTCCATTTTGTTTGTTTGTTTGGAGACTGAAACTCCCTGTTTCATTCAAACTGGAAATGCAGTGGCCCTTCACAAATCTCTTCCCACTACTAATTGACATGAAAGCTTTTAGCTGATCCATTTTTGACATGACCCAGGTTGCCCCTCCTTAGGCAGCCTGGTGGTTCCCTGCCTCCCAGGGATTGATTATGATACTAGACTTGGTGAGGACACCTGATTGGCTTTAACTGTGCTATAGAACAAAACTCCTGTAATCAAGTAATCTACCAAACTCAGTCCCTCTAGTATGATGGTTTATAGGCATGCACAAACATGTCTTCCGTTATTCCCCATTAAAGAAAAAATTCCTTTTATTTTCCCAATATTCATAGGATGATCTGGCTTTGTTGGATTATGTGCCAAGTTTTCTTCTTCATTGACTTTTGCTGCTTTGTGAGATGATACTCCTCTTAAGCCACTCTTTTGCTCTGTAACATTTTGAAAATAAGTTTATTTTCAGAACTAGTGATTTCTGTGGCTATCATATCACTATGCTTCCACTAAGGCATGGCTTATCAATGTGATATACACTTTCAGATGTAATTTCTATGTCATAATTTTTGTTGCCATTATTGAAGGGAGGGGAGGTTTAAAAAATGTCTGTGGTACAAAACAAAACACAACTATATAAAAGAGATGAATCATTTTTTGACTAAGGAGATTTCTAGATTCTTAGACCTCCTTATTATCACATTTGCTTTAATTAATGAAACCTCTGTAGGAAATTGTTAATATATGTTGGCCTTAATTTTTTTTTTCATTTCTATGCCCCACTACCTTCAATACTACCTTCTTCAATTAGGTAAGATTAGACTTTTATAATTGCACACGCCATCTCGTAATCTTTGTCTTGTCTTCAAATTTGATGACTAGCTTGACCTTTTGTCTAACAAAGAAAATAACCGAAATAGTCAGAAGATTTCTCTGTTTATATAATTAATTTCATTATAAAGATGATAATTTTTGGTACTCATTAGGTTTTTCTCTCCTTTTGCTTATAGAAGTTATTAATAGGCTATATAAAATACTTGTTCTAGCTGTTAAGACATACAGGAACATCAAAAAAACAATTAAAGACACTCTTTACACAAATAAAGACAGATCTAAAAACTGGATAAATATTAATTACTCATGAGTGGCAAAGTCAATATCATAAAATGACATCATTACCTAAATTAATTCATTTATTTAGAGTCATACTCAAGTTATGAAAGCATTACTTCATAAATCCTTTTTTAATACCTAAATTCATCTAGAGGAACAAAAGATCAAGAAGATCAGTTGAGTTAATGAGGGGGAAAAAGCAAGAGGGAAGGAGGGCTGAGAGTAACAGGTTTTAAACAGTAATAGAAAGACATAATTGTTAAAACATTGGGGCATTGTTGATAAACACAGAGAATGGCCAATGAAACAGATTAAGTACACAATATATAGAAGTAAACTTGTGTAATAACAGTGTTTGACAAAGCTAAAGCCCCTAACTTTTAGGGCAGTAGTGCTTCATTGGACAAACACCATTGAGAAAACTGGAAAGTACTCTAGCAGAAATTATATATATATATATATATATATATATATATATATATATATATATATATATAACTATCTCATATCATATACCAAGACATTGTAAATGGGTACATAATTTAAACATAAAAAGTGACAGTATAAACAAATTAGAAGTGTATAGAAGACATCATCTGTCAGATTTATGGAAAGAGGAATAGTTCATAACCAAAAAAAGAGATCAAGGGATTCATAGGAGGCAACATGGACAATTCTGATTATGCAAAATTTTAAGGGTTTTGTACAAAAATTCCAACAAAGCTAACATTAGCAGAAAAGCAGAACATTGAGGAAAATTATTTTCAACAAATTTCTCTGCTAAAAATCTCATTTCCAATTCACATAAGTACTTCATTCAAGTTTATAAGAGTAAGAGTCATTTCTCTGATTGATAAATGATTAAAGGATATGAATAGGCAGTTTTCAGAGGAATAAATCAGAACTAACAATAGCCACATGGGGAAAAATGTTCCAAATAACTAATAATTAGGGAAAAGCAAGCTAAACAACTCATATAGAGCTGACTAAGTTGACAAAAAATTAATATGACAAATGCTAGAGGGGCTATGGGACAACAGGTATATTAGCATATTGTTGGTGGATCTATGAATTAGTTCAGTCATTCTGGAAAATAATTTGGAAGGGTGTCCCAAAATCCATTAAACTTTGCATACCCTTTGAGTATTACTACTAGTAGGTTGATACTACAGAGTGACCAGATAAAGAAAAATTGATCCTATA
This sequence comes from Gymnobelideus leadbeateri, assembly GCA_011680675.1. Classification (NCBI taxonomy): domain Eukaryota; kingdom Metazoa; phylum Chordata; class Mammalia; order Diprotodontia; family Petauridae; genus Gymnobelideus; species Gymnobelideus leadbeateri. The sequence continues at coordinate 32,389 of WOXC01002896.1, read as the reverse complement.
AATACAGGAATAGTTGTAGCAGCTCCTTTTCTCATGACAAAGAATCAGAAACTAAAGGATGGTGCTCAATTGGGAAGTGGATGAAAAAGTTCTGATATAAGAATATAATGAAATACTACTATCTATAAAAATGAATTAGGTTTCAGGGAAACCTAATGACTTCTATTGACTTGTGTAAAATGAAGTGAATAGACCTAGAACAATTTAACAATATTGAAAAGACAAAAAAAAAAATGAAAGACTTAAGAACTGTGAAGAATGCAAGTACCAACCATTGCTAGTCTCATAATGAAACATTCTATCTACCTCCAGACAGAGATGACTCAGAGATACACATTGTTGATATTTAAACATTTTTCAGTCATGTCCAGCTCTATGTGAACCCTTTCAGAGTTTTCTTGACAAAGATAATGGAGCATTTTGCCATTTCCTTCTCCAGCTCATTTTACAGATGAGGAACCTAAGGAAAACCTAAGGAGAAAAACAACCCTAAGGAAAACCCTGCTTTCAAGGGTTAAGTGACTTGCCCAGGGTCACACAGCTAGTAAGTGCCTGAGCCAGATTTGAACTCAGAAGGAGGAATATTCCTGACCCCAGGGACCTATCACTCTAATACATATATAGATATAGATATATAGAAATACACAGATATACACATGTATACACATATGCACACAGACACATACGCAGATATATACATATATATATATAATTTTATATATCAAAAATAAAAATTAAGCTTTTTTTTAGAAAGTAATGTTAACACACATAAACAAGATGCTTCTGACCATTCTACATACCTTTGACTTTTCATGGTCTCATAATTGTGAAATACATCTTTCCAAGATCATTTTCACTTCCATTCTTTATTTCCAAATTACCTTCAAAGTCAAAATACATTTTATGCTGGTTTGGTGGGTTAGGTCCCATTTACAGACTCCTTCCTAACTTACAAAACAAAAATTCATTTTCCTCCCTGGGCCTGCCCCATTCCTCTCCTTCATACTTATTAGATTTTTATATTTAAACATTTCTCTTACTTTGTGTTTTGCCCCTTCATTGTCTACCATGAATATTTTTGTATTAGCTAAATTTATTTTTCTTCTCACCTTTTTGCTTAATATCACCATATGAGAACTACAAGGTAAAATGAGTAAGTGACCTAGAATCAGAGTATTCAATTCAAGTCACTACAAATTCAATTACAGTCTTTCTGTATTAGGAATTTGAAAATAACATGACTATGACTGCTTGCAAGAGTAACATTGTATTTATTATATTAAAACTGTTGGTAGAGAGGTGGGGGAAGAGAGGAATTCATATTTATCGAGAGCCTCCCACATGCCAGGCACTACACAGATATTATCTCAGTTGTTATTCAAAAAAACCATCTAAGATAGGTACTGTTATGATTCACATTTTACAGTTGAGGAAACTGATACAGACAGAGGTTAAGCACCTTGATCATGGTCTCATGGCTAGTAAATGCCTTAAGCTAAATTTGAACTCAGTTCTTCTTGAATCAAGTGTTCTATGTACTGTTATCATGTAACTGCTTTATAAAGGAATTCATTTTAATTTCAAGCATCATCAAGACAACAACAAAAACATGTTGAATTTGCCATAGGTTCACATGACTGTATTACTTTCTTTCTTACAATTTACTTTCTTTCTCTAGAAAAATATAGCATGAATTAGATTTGACTACTGCTTTCAAAATTTTTCTCAGAAAATTTTAGAAGCACATGATTCAGCCTAACTTTATTTTAAGGACTACACCAGAGGACAAGATATTTCATATAATGCAAAATTTTATATCAAAATTTTACTTTGTAATAATAATTCCATCCTATTTCTTTGACTTTTAGATAAGACGTTTCCAGAGCAATTGGTACAGATTTATTCCTTCCAGTATTCCTAAATTAAGTGCTAAACTAAGAACAATCAGTTAATACATCACTTTTAAAGAAGAATACAACTTATCCTATCTGAATATTAATTTCCAAAATATATAGCTTTATTCAGCAAAATATGTGTATAATGATTGAAAATGTATCATTATAATTCTTCTCCTAACTTTGTATGTGACCTTAAGTAAGTCATTTACTCTCTTTTGACTTGCGTTTCTTCATAAGTTAAGTGAAAGTAGTTAGAATGGGTTTATTACTTCATTCAAAAATTCAACAAATCAATCAATAAGAACTTGCTTGAGTAACAACTACATGCTAAGGGCTGTGCATGGTACTGGGTATGCAAAGACAAAAATAAATTATTTCTATTCTCTAGGAGCTTACATTGCATCACATTTCATCAAGGGAGAGAACATCCTAATATATGAGTATAGACATAATATATATTTGGAACAATTGCAAGGTCATTTGTGAATAAAAGTATGAAATTGGTGAGTGGCATTTAAGCCTAATATAAAAAATAATATTTGAGTTGTGTTTTGAAGGGAACTAGTTATCCTAAGAAGGGGAAGTTAATATGAAATATATTTAGGCATTAAGGCCAAACTGTTCAAAGGCACAGATGATAAATGCAGTGTTGTGTTTGAGGAACATGTAAAAGGTCAGTTTTGGCAGGACTATAGGTCATAGAACAGGGTATAATGTATTAATCTTGTAAGGTATTAAGCACACATAACTGTCATGGACATTGAAAAAGAAATCACAATAAATAAGACTCTGTCCTAGTCTCCAACCTAAAAGAATTTGCTTTCTGGTCTATGTTCTGTTGGCACCACTTACAAGAGAAACAATAGGAAATGAAATGTACATAAAAATTCATGATGAAAAGTGGAAAATCCTAGTACACACATCAAAGATCTGCGAAATACTGTGTGATGTCCATGAAGGAAAAAAAAATATATTTTGAATGGTGAAACTTTCTAGAGGAAGTGGGGTTTGAGACTGGTTGGGGAAAATGTGTAGACTTCAAACAGGTACAAATGGGAAAAGGAAATCAATTCAATGAAAAGGACCAAAGATGCAGAGGTAAGAGAGTATGAGACATATTGATAGACCAATCAGTACATGAAAGGAAATATATTGAGATAAACCTTGAAAAGGTAAGTTAGACCCTGATTTTGTGATGATACTTTAATTAATGGGGATCTAGGAGATTGGAGAATAACTTTAAAATATTATTATATCTTAACAAAATTATCATGAACTTAATTGTTAATACAAATCAACATTTCAAAATTTGAAGAATAAAAATATAATTAAATGTGAACCGTGGACATCTGTTGTGTATAGCTAAGTGTATGTCCAAGTTTACAAGGAAGTAATAGAATTACCTTTTCTCTTTTGATTTATTTTTATTTTCTTCTGTGTATCTTTTATTAATTATCTTTCATTTTCAATTGTATTTTCAGTTCCAAATTCTTTTCCTCTCCTCCTCCCAGCTCTGCCCATTGAAAACCACAGTAAATAAAGCCCATTACAAATATATGTAATGCAAAACAAATTATTAGTCACGTCCAAAAAAAAAAAGGAAATAAAAATGCTTTGATATGCAAGGATAGGATATTTTTTTTTAAATTAAACAAATGCTTTATTGACTTCTGGTTTGCATCATTAATTTCCACCAGAATTTGAGTTACAATTTTCCCCGATTTTTTCCCACCACCCCAGAACAGCAGTCCCACTAGATATCCCTTCATCCAATCTGCTCTCTCCCATATCCTCTCGCATACCCCCTTTGACTGTGCCATTAGGGCAAGGTGAATCTCTGAACCCCAATGTTTGGACATCTTATGAAACATTTAATTTTAAAACTTTGATTTTCTGATCAATACCATTCCTCCCTTGTCACCCACTCCCTCTGAGAAGATAAGCAATTCAGTATATGTCGTATATGTATAGCTATGCAAAACATTACCATAGTAGATATATTGTAAAAGACTGCTTGTATTTCCCTCCCACCCATCTCACCTCCCACCTGGTCCTTTCCCTACTTTGATCCTGTCCCTCTTTGATAGTGCATACTTCCAACCTCCCCTCCCTCAAGAATGCCCTCCCCTCCATCATCGCCACTCTCATCCTGCTTTCCCTACTCTCCTGCAGTGTGTGATATCCCATTTAGTATGTATGTGATTCTCTCCTTGAGCCAACTTCAATGAGAATATGCTTTTGCCTTTTTGCCTTCCTGTTCTTCCCCTCCCCTGCAACTACTTCCCCTTGCCTCTTCTACATGAGATAGTTTACCCTACACTGTCTCTCCCCATCTCCTCTTGCCACTTTCCTCTCTCATCTCTTAACTTCACCCCTTAAGAATCATCCCTTACCATCAAATTAAACCTGTGCCTCTATCCATGTATACCTGTAAACATATGCCCATACACCCTTCTTTAATTATTTTCATATTGAGAAAGGTTTCATCAGAAACAGTTATTGTTTTTCCATGTAGGAATGTAAATAGTTCAACTCTGATAAGTCCCTTTTGATTTCTTTTCCCTGATTACCTTCTCAAGCATTCTTGTGTTGGAATGACAAATTTTCTATTCAACTCGATTTTTCCACAAGAATGCATGAAAGTCCTCTATTCCACTGAATGACCATATTTTCCCCTGAAACAAGATACTCAGTTTTGCTGGGTAGGTGACCCTTGGCTTCAATACCAGCTCTTTTGCCCTCTGGAATATCATAATCCATGCCCTTCGATCCCTCAGTGTAGAAGCTACCAGATTCTCTGTTATCCTGATTGTGTTTCCACAATATTGAAATTGTTTCTTCCTGGCTGCTTGTAGTATTTTCTCCTTGATCTGGGAGTTCTGGAATCTAGCTATAATATTCCTAGGAGTTCTCTTTTTGGGATCTTTTTAGGAGGTGATCTGTGGATTATTTCAACCTTTATTTTGCTCTCTGGTTCTAAAACATCAGGACAATTTTCCTTGAGAATTTCTTTAAGGATGATTTCTAGGTTCTTTCTTTGATCATGGCTTTCAGGTAGTCCAATAATTTTTTAAGTTATCTTTCCTGGATCTATTTTCCAGGTCAGTGGTTTTTCCCATGAGATATTTCACATTGCCTTCTATTCTTTCACTTGTTTGGTTCTGTTTAACAGCATCTTGATTTCTCATAAAGTCACTAGCTTCCATTTGCTCCAGTCTAACTCTGAAGCAATAAGGATAGGATATTTTAAGAGACATTATTGAGGTAAAATCAGTAAGACTTGGCAACCAAATCCTGAGTGTCTCAGAAGATGTCATTACAAAATGTGGCTAAAGTTTCAATTATGCTGATAATTATAATAAGAGCAATGCCATTTATAGACACAGGGAAGTTTAGAGGCTTGGAATAGAAGTAAATTGGTTTGAATAAATTCATATTTTATGTGGCCGGGTACCCAAGAAAAGATATCTAAAAAAAAAATTAGCTATCTAGGTGGAAGAGAAGTTGTACTTAAGGAAGAAAGCAGCAGGGAAGATATCAATTGAGTAGCTAACTGCATTTTAAGTGATAGGTGAGTGAAGGGGATGAAATTGCCATAGAATATGGGGAGAGAACAGAGGACTGTATATAGAGCATGGGAGAAGGTCTATATTAAACACATGACTGGAGAAAGAGAAACCAATGAAGAAGAAAAAGCAGGAGTGTGCAGAAAAGTAGAAATACCAGGAGAAATAGAATTTTGAAAGGCAGTAGAGAATGTGGAGGGAGTCACCAAATTATGAAAGTATTAAATTACTCAGAAAGGACAAGGACAATGAATGTCAAAAAGTAGTTGTTGCTTACATATTGGAAGGTTTGTGATGATCATTGAGAAGACCATTATGGAGTACTGGGAATAGAAATCAGAATACAGGTATCAAAAAATACATCAATTTAAAGCCAGAAGGGAATTGGGAGGCCATTGGATCCCAATCCCCATTTTACAGTGGAGGAAACTGAAGTGAAGAGAGATTAAGTGATTTGCCCAAGGTCACATAGCTAATATGTATCTGAGGCATTTTTTAAAATTTATATCTTTATGATTGCATAGAAATAGCATTTGTAAAATCCAGGCAGTCAGAAGGTCAATAAGCATTTATTAAGTGCCTACTATATGCCAGGCACTGTTCTTAGCACTGAGATTATAAATCAAGGCAAAAGACTAGTCTTGCCCTCAAGTGACTCACAGTCTAATGTGGGACACAACCTGAAACAACCATATACAAACAAGATAATGCATGGGATGAATTGGAAATGATCAATAAAGAGAAGGCACTAGCATTATGGGGGATCAAGATAGACTCCTCATAAAATTTGAGATTTCAGCTGTGATGGGAAGGAAACCAGTGAAGTTGAAAGGCTGGAATGAGGATGTGGAAAATGACTGAAGTCTAGAGATGGAGTGTCTTATTTGAGCAAAGCAAGAAGGACCTTGTCAAAGGATTTCTGGGTACTTGGGGTCAGGGAAGGAACTGGAAGGGCAGCAAGCTGCAGGTAGACAAATCACAATTCAGATAGTTGGCATGGAGATAATTGGAAACTGATTGTAAGAGAAAGCTCAGGAGTGAAATGTCTGTATTTAAAAATTGATTCTCAACAGGATTTCGTTATGAAGCTACCACTAAGGACTTGTTCAGTATCACACCATAGTTTGGAAACGAGATCCCTATCTTGGAGTCTGGGAGCAAAGATACAAAGAATTCAAGTTTGGTCTTGAAGAAAGGCTGTCTTTTTCTTCTGCCTAGCTCAGATAAATTTGGAGAAACTTAAGTACATAGAGAGGTTACATTTTAGGTCAGTAAAGGGCAGATATTTGCAGATGATATTATGGCTCCTTGAAATATTGAAATCAGCATTGGTTGTGCAGAAAAGGCATTTTTTTTGCATGCACAAATTTTTCACCTTGTTATTTTTTTTTTCTGTTCTTAGTGGTTGTTACAGTTCCTGTCCTTTCCTCCCATATTCCCTAGAATGGGTTTGGCTGACAAAATGTTTATATGAGTGCACTGGGTCTAAGTGCAGTTGATGAAGGCCCATGGTGATTGGCACAGGTGATTTTGTGTGGTGCAATTTGGCATACAATTTTGAAAATAAACTACTCAAATCCTGAACTCCATCAATAATCTTGCTTTGGTTTTGGAAAACTATGAAACATGCATGATGTATTGCTTCTTACAACCCTGCTTGGTGTGTTATCAACCATAATGACTGTGGATATAATTCTCTGCAAATACATAATAAAGATTTACTATTATGTGCTCTAAATATGCTGAACAATGGTGGAGAAAAAAAAAACATTGATATCTGGCCCTACTATTTCAACTGTGGGACAGCTTGAGGGCATCAATTTTGACTACAATCAAGCTTGTATACTGCCAGATTCACTCATCTCAATTATGCAACACAGAAACCCTTCTATGCTACATTCCAAAAGCTCTAAGCATTATCAGAGTTGCAGCTGTAGTAAACTGGGGGTATTACATGCACTTGTGTCTTCTTAAGGGAAGCTCTCTGATTTCAAAATGACTTAGTGCATACAGGGTTAGATAATGAAGGTAACTTTTCTCTCTTTTTTCCCCGCTTATATTAAGGTCTGACTCTGGAAAGGTTTTATCACTACAGTAGGTGGGATGATCATATAATATTTTCTAAACAAATTTAATATTTAAATGTTTCTAAGCAAATTTAAGATTTTTTATGTTTTTATTCTTGTCTGTCTATGGAAGAATATCACTCAGGAAATGTCTACTGATTTTGGATACAGTTGCTACTGTACTTAGCCTATAATTGGTTCCTTTTCAGAAAGGAGGATTTGTACTTTCATATGTCATGTTAATCTTTCTATAGCATAAAGTTTCTCCATTTCTTTACACTTATGAAAATGCTACCAATTTATGGATTATTTTATCCTGTCAGGAAAGCTCCTCATTAGAACTCTTTAAACAAAGACTGTATGAACATTTGTCAAGGATGTTATGGAGAAGGCTTCAGTCAAGTACGGGTAACCTACATGATTCCTTATAAATATGAGGATTTGTAATTCTTTAATTAAAAAGTGAATCAAGATAGATGGTGTATTAGTCCAGTTCACATCAGTATTTGAGGTTTTGTTTTGTTATACCTCATGGATAATGTCCATTCTTGCTCATTCTAGGTTTTTGAAGAGGACCAATAACATCATGGGTAAAGTCTTGACTTATGCATGAATTGGATTTAAGTGAGGCACAGTTGCAAAGTCATTCATTTTACTCTGTCTTCCTAAGTCATCAAAACCCAATGGTAAGACAAAAGACAAAATTACTGGTGACCCCATATGCAGTGAATGCCCTTGGCATCTTTGATGTCTTACCAACCTCTAAGAGCCCCACAAAGTCTCTTTAAGGTGTCTTTGTGACCACTGGATGAAATTGTTCTCTTTGGTCCATTTTGTTAGGGCAAAGTCTTCTTCCCACATTTGTGGTAGACGTGCCTTAAACTCACCTACAGGTTTGAGGCCTGTTGTTTACCACCAATCTATTTTAGCCCATCTGTCAAGACAGTTTTACTGGGAAGTGACTACTGTGCATACTACTACAGTTTCTTGGACCCATAGGTAAAAGTTGAGTACCCGGTGTATGTTAAAAGTGGATGAGTGGCTCAGCAAGCCCTCACACCATGGGTGCTAGTAGTTCTTGAATAACCCTTGTACTCTCATGATTATTGTACCATCTTTGAGAAGGTATGTTCCTTCTGTCTGCATTTTGTCCTCTGGTGCTTAAAGATTTGAGTAAGTGTCTGGTAAGCTTATGGCGGATATGGCACAGATAATATGTAAGGAACAATTAACAGATAGTTTGGGAATATGGAAGAAAGATGGAGTTTGTAGAAGTTTTACATAGTTGATGTCTTTTGATGACAGAAATGTTTCTAATATCTCTCTTTTATTCGTGCTTTTTTTTAAATTAACAATTAGACTAACGTATGCAAGGTATGTCATTTTTGGCTTGCAGCTTGAGCTTATTTGCTTTTGGGGAATTTATTTGTTCTGTTATCTTCCTGGGTGAACAATAATCTTCAATTTGAATTTATTTTGCTTTGTATTCATAGATCTTTCTCCAGGTCCCCGGAACAATAGGTTGTTTGTCATGAGGAATGTTAAAATTAACCAATATGTGTCTTGGACTCTGCAGCATAGATGTTCTTCTTTTCCGTCCTAGGTTTTGCATCCTTTCCCTCTGGGGTCACTTTTTGGATCGTTTATATTGCAACTATGATTTCTGTACTCAGAAGTTCTGGGCAGCTTTCTTATTATTTCTTGCATTATGATATTCAGATTTTTTATTTTCCATGTCCTCCTGAGAAGTCGATGATGTTTAAGATATGACTTTATATCTTACCTTTAAGAGTAATATGTTTTACTTGCATAGAATTCATTCGTTATTTTTTTACATGTCCTACTTCTTTTTTTTTTTCATTTAAATACTTTATTTATTTAAACAAATGATTTATTAACTTCTGTTTTACATCATTCATTTCTGCCAGATTTTGAGTTACAATCATTTCCCCCCTGTTTTTCCCCTACCCATCCTCCCAGAACAGCAGTCCCACAAGATATCGCTTCCTCCAATTTGCTGTCTCCCCTATTCTCTACCACACCCCCTTCAACCTCTCCATTAGAGGAAGGTGAATCTTTGTGTCCCAATGCCTGCACATCTTATCTCCCTATTACAAGCAAAAGAGTATTAATAATATTATTTATATATATTGGAAACATTTAACCTGAAGACCGTGGATTTCAGATGCATTTCCTTCCTCCCTTGTCACCCATTTTCTCTGGGGAGATAAGTAATTCAGTATATGTTGTACATGTCTAGCTATGCAAAATATTATCATAGTAGATATATTGTACAAGGCTACTTATAATTCCCTCCCCCTCATTCCACCACCCACCTGGTCCATTCCCCACTTAATCCTGTCCCTCTTCCATAGTGGGTACCTCCAATCTCCCCTCCCCGAAAGGATGACCTCCCATCCATCATCCCTCCTCTCCTCCCCCTTGCCCCTATTCTGCTGTATGTTGAGATGTCCTACCTAGTATGTATGCCATTCTCTCCCTGAATCAAATTCAATGAGAATGTGGTTTTGCCTTTTGGCCTTCCTATTTTTCCCCTCCCCTGCAACTACTTCCCCCTGCTTCCTCTATGTGAGATAGTTTACCCCACCCTTTCTCTCCCCATCTCTTCCTGCCACTTTCCTCTCTCACCTCACAACTTCACCCCTTGAGTATCCTCCCTTCCCAACAAATTCAACCTATGCCCTCTATCCATATATAATTGTAACCATATACACACACATTCACATATGTATTCACATGACCATACACCCTTCTGCCATTATTTTCATAGTGAGAAATATTTCCTCAGTCACAGTTATTGTTTTTTGATACAGGAATGTAAATAGTTCAACCTTGATAAGTTCCATTGGATTTCTTTTCCCTGATTAGCTTCTCAGGCATCTCTTGATTCTTGTGTCTGGATGTCAAATTTTCTATTCAATTCTGTTTTTTTAATCAAGAGTGCTTGAAAGACCTCTATTCCACTGAATGACCATATTTTCCTCTGAAACACAATACTCAGTTTTGCAGGGTAGGTGACCCTTGGGTTCAGTCCCAGCTCTTTTGCCCTCTGCAATATTGTATTCCATGCCCTTCAATCCTTCAGTGTAGAAGCTGACAGGTCCTGTGCTATTCTGATTGTATTTCCACAATATTGAATTGTTTCTTCCTGGCTGCTTGTAGTATTTTCTCCCTGATCTGGGGATTCTGGAACCTGGCTATAATATTCCTGGGGGTTTTCTTTTTGGGATCTTTATCAGCAGGTAATCAGTGGATTCTTTCAACCTCTATTTTACTCTCTGTCTCTAAAACATCAGGGCAATTTTCCTTGAGAATTTCTTGAAGGGTGATTTCTAGGTTCTTTCTTTGATCATGGCTTTCAGGTAGTCCAATAATTTTTAAATTGTCTCTCCTGGATCTATTTTCCAGGTTTGTGGTTTTTCTCATGAGCTATTTCACATTGCCTTCTACTCTTTCATTTGTTTGGGTCTGCTTAACAGCATCTTGATTTCTCATAAAGTCATTAGCTTCCATTTGCTCCAGTCTAACTTTGAAGGAATGAATCTCCTCAGTGAACTTTTGAGATTCTTTTTCCATCTGGCAAATTCGACTTTTTAAGGCATTTTTCTCCTCAATGCCCTTTTGGGCCTCCTTTGCCATTTGAGTTATTCTATTTTTTAAGGTGTTATTTTCCTCAGTCAGGCTGTTGACCCTCATTTCATACTTTTCCTGCATACTTCTCATTCCTCTTTCCAATTTTTCCTCCACTTCTCTTATTTGATTTTTAAAGTCCTTCTTAAGGTCCTCTATGGCCTGCAACCCGCTCATCTTTTCCCCTGGGGATTTTGGAGAAGGATTTCTGACCTCACTGTCTTCTTCCCTCTTCATGGTTCAACCCTCCTTGCCCCCAAAGTAGGAGTCTAGGGTTGCATTTTTCTGTTTAATTTATTTCCTTTGCCTTGGCATGTTGCCACTTAATTACTTGACTTTTGGGCTTGTTGCCACACTATGGCTTTGAGGCCAGATAGGGTAATTTAAATCCTGGACATGTGGGAGGGCAACTTTCGTTTCTGGCAAGCTCTAAACCCACCCACGACTTCCACCCCAGATCACAATCCAGACCCAGGGAGGTTAAAGCAAGAGAGATTACCCCCCAAGACTGATTGCTGGTTCTCCCTACAGTTCGCAGGCCAGGAGCTAGAGCTGCCTCTGAAAACTACAAAATGGTGTGTCTCCTCAGTGGCTAGGTTTATCTTGCCCTACAGGAAAAGTCAAAGGGGGTATGGTAGAAGAGATTGGAGAGAACAGATTGGTTGAGGGGATATCCTGCATGACTGTTATTCTGGGGTTGTGGGTATGGGTAAAATGGGGAAAAATTGTAACTCAAAATCTGATGGAAATGAATGATGTAAACCAGAAGTTAATAAAGCATTTGGAAAAAGAAAAAAAATAAGACTGGATAATCATGATTGGGTAGAAATTTGTTTAAAAAATTAACTGGGGATTTTAGTGGGCTGCAAGATAAACAACTCAGTAGTATGGTATGGTAGCCAGAAAAAGCTAATCTATATTGGGTTACATTAAAAGTGGTATAACTGAGATTCTCCACAAACTATGTAAAAAAGGACTCTGAAAATCTTCTGGAGCCCCAGCACCCACAGAACGACACAGAGAAGCTAACCTCCCGCTGAGGACAGCCCAGCACCCTGCAGGAAGGACCAGCGCAGTGGTCTGGGAGCCGGCAGCGCGCAGAGCGCAGGAGCCGAGCCGAGCCCAGGTCCACGTGAGCCGAGGTTTTAGCCCCAGGGCGGCAGGGCCAGCAGCCGGCTGGAGGAACCCCAGAACACCAGGAACTGTGGAGACTCCAGAATTATCAACATAGACTTGCCTAGGACAAAGTAAGAGGTTAGTGTCCTATGGACTTTGGGACCTGTATTTGGGAATGCGTCAGCTCCCTCCCCTGGGGGCTAGAAGCTACTGAGGAGACACGCCACTGTGTAGTTTTCAGAGGCATTTCCGGCTCCCAGCCTACAAATCGTGGGGAGATCCAGCGATCAGTCTTGGGGGGTAATCGCTCTTGCTTTAACCTCCCTGGATCTGGATTGTGATCTAGGGTGGAAGTTGTGGGTGGGTTTACAGCTTGCCAGAAACGGAAGTTGCCCCCCACACGTTCGGGACAAAAATTCTCTATCTGGCCTTAAAGCCATAGTGTGGCAACAAGCCCAAAAGTCAAGCAATTAAGTGGCAACATGCCAAGGCAAAGGAAACAGAAAAATGCAACCCTAGACTCCTATTTTGGGGGCATAGAGCGGGAAAAGGACTGTGAGGTCAGAAGTCCTGCTCCAAAAGCCCCAGGGGAAAACATGAGTGGGTTGCAGGCCATAGAGGACCTTAAGAAGGACTTTAAAAATCAAATAAGAGAAGTGGAGGAAAAATTGGAAAGAGAAATGAGAAGGATGCAGGAAAAGTATGAAATGAGGGTCAACAGCCTGACTGAGGAAAACAACACCTTAAAATAGACTAACTCAAATGGCAAAGGAGGCCCAAAAGGGCAATGAGGAGAAGAATGCCTTAAAAAGTCGAATTTGCCAGATGGAAAAAGAATCTCAAAAGTTCACTGAGGAGATTCATTCCTTCAGAGTTAGACTGGAGCAAATGGAAGCTAGTGACTTTATGAGAAATCAAGATGCTGTTAAGCAGATCCAAACAAATGAAAGAATAGAAGGCAATGTGAAATATCTCATGGGAAAAACCACTGACCTGGAAAATAGATCCAGGAGAGACAATTTAAAAATTATTGGACTACCTGAAAGCCATGATCAAAGAAAGAACCTAGAAATCACCCTTCAAGAAATTCTCAAGGAAAACTGCCCTGATGTTTTAGATCCAGAGGGCAAAATAGAGGTTGAAAGAATCCACAGATCACCTCCTGAAAAAGATCCCAAAAAGAAAACTCCCAGAAATATTATAGCCAGGTTCCAGAATCCCCAGATCAAGGAGAAAATACTACAAGCAGCCAGGAAGAAACAATTTCAATATTGTGGAAACACAATCAGAATAGCCCAGGACCTGGCAGCTTCTACACTGAGGGATAGAAGGGCATGGAATATGATATTCCAGAGGGCAAAAGAACTGGGAATGAACCCAAGGGTCACCTACCCAGCAAAACTGAGTATTTTGTTTCAGGGGAAAATATGGTCATTCAGTGGAATAGAGGACTTTCAAGCATTCTTGAGGAAAAAACCAGAGTTGAATAGAAAATTTGACATCCAGACACAAGAAGGAAGAGATGCCTGAGAATGTAATCAGGGAAAAGAAATCAAAAGGAACTTATCAAAGTTGAACTATTTACATTTCTATATGGAAAAGCAATATCTGTGACTGATGATATCTTTCCCACTATGAAAATAATGGAAGAAGGGGGTGTGGTCATACGAATACATATGTGAATGTGTGTGTATATGGTTACAATTATATATGGATAGAGGGCATAGGTTGATTTTGTTGGGAAGGGAGAGTACTCAAGGGATGAAATTATGAGGTGAGAGAGGAAAGTGGCAAGAGGAGATGGGGAGAGACATGGTAGGGTAAACTATCTCATGTAGGGGAAGTGGGTGCAAAGGAGGGGGAGAATAAGGAAGGCTAAAAAGGCAAAACCACATTCACATTGAATTTGGTTCAGGGAGAAAATGACATACATACTAAATGGGATATCTCAACCTGCAGCAGGATAGAGGGAAGGGGGATGAGAGGAGGGATGATGGATGGGAGGGCATCCTTGGGGTGAGGGGAGGTTGGAAGTACCCACTATAGAAGAGGGACAGGATCATGTAGGGAATGGACCAGGTGGGGGGTGGGATGAGTGGGAGGGAATTATAAGCAGCCTTGTACAATATATCTACTATGATAATGTTTTGCATAGCTAGACATGTACAACATATACTGAATTACTTATATACCAAGAAGGAATGGGTGACAAGGGAGGAAGGAAATGGATCTGAAATTCAAGATCGTAACATTAAATGTTTCAAATATATATATAAATACTATTATTAATACTCTTTTGCCTATAATTGGGAGATAAGATATGCAGGCATTGGGACACAAAGATTCATCTTCCTCTAATGGAAAAGTCGATGGGGGTATGGGAGAAGGTATGGGAGAGAGCAGATTGGAGGAAGCGATATCTTGTGGGACTGCTATTCTGGGAGGTTGGGTAGGGGAATAATGGGGGGAAAATGATTGTAACTCAAAATCTGGCGGAAATGAATGATGTAAAACAGAAGTTAATAAAGTATTTGTTTAAAAAAAAAAGAAAAAAAAAGAAAAGTGGTATAACTTCTAGGTATAAGGATGGGGTCATTGCATTATACTCCCGTCAATATATACATATTTTGAATGTTGTGTCTAGTTCTAGAGAAAAATAAAGTGTTTGAAGAGGGAGAGAATAGGCAAAGGAGAACATCTAAGGTATTTGGTTGATTCAATCTAATAAACATCCATGAAGCACTATGTGTAGGTGTAATGGCAAGCAAAGAAATAGTTAACACCTTGTTTCAGCTATTTAGTTGACACTTGCTTCAGTTCTTTTCCATGACTGTATGAAGTCTTTGTTGAGAAGCAGAACTTGTGAACTCTAGAACTTCTGAACTCCTGTTGTGACAGAACAGGAAGGGGAGGAGCTAATAACCATATATAAGGAGAGGGCCAGGCTGGAAAGAGAAAAACTAAGAGGAGAGAAGAACTGAGAACTGAGCAGAACTGAGAAAACTGAGCTGAACTGAGAACTGAGAAGAGAACTCTTGTGGTAGTAGAGTTGAGAAGGAGAAAACATCTGGTATTCCAGCACTCTGTTTGTCTGTTCTGTCTATGTTGGTGTTTCTTTGTGATACTTTGGAGAAAACCTTGGTACCTTACCTGAAAGAGGATTTTCTGGTTGTCTGTTTACAGAAGTCCTGGACGAGAGTTTTGCAGGTCCTAGGACTTTACTGTTGATTTGTGTTGATCTCTTGGACCTTGTTTGTGGATCTTTGTTGATTTCTATATTGATGATTTTTGTTGGGTTCTCAAACCTTGTTGGTGGATCTGTGTTGATTTCACAGGCAGACAGTGAATTGACGATCATGCCAGAATGTGTATGCATATTATTGTGGCTCTGTAAAGCTTTGTCTTCCCAGAAACAGGAACTGTAAAGGACTTGAGGTGGACTGGACACTATGAACTTCAATATGGAATGGGAACTCGATGAGTTACTGGATGAGGAACTGGACAAGGAGCTAAAAGATGCCTGCCTTTGACTCCAGGTGAAAATCGGATAGATTGGGGCAGGAGCTGCCCCAATAGAAGAGCAACCATGCAATCTGAGAACCAGCCTCTAGATGAAAAGACCTCTTCTTGAGTACTTAATGTTGATTATCATTTACTGTGGCTTAGGGGTGGAAAACTTTGATCTTTTTACTTTTTGTCCCTTAAGGAGACTTGCTTCTTGAGGGTGATTGAGTTATGTTCCTGCTGAATTATATCCCTTGTTTGAAACTATGAGGCCACTTTGGTGAAAATGATGTGACCACTTTAGTGATAAGTTATTATGTCATAACATTATAAATGTAATTTGGTTTCTGGAAATGTTTTGCTTTAATTTACTGCTGAATAAAAAGAGAGTTCACTATACTATGTCATAAGTACCTTGAAGCTGTTCATAGCAGCAGTGCTCAGGAAAGCTGTTCATGATTGGCTTTACAATAGGATATTATACTAGATAGCAGGGATACAGAGATAAACTATTTCACAATCCTTACTTTCACAGAACTTTATTTTCTACTATGGAGAATATTAAAAGTGGCATACATAAATTTGATGTAACAAAAACCTTCCTAAACATGAGAGCTGTCCAGAAGTGAAATGGGCTTCTTTAGGACATAGTTACTTCCCTCTCATTCAAAATGTTCAAGAAAAAAGCTGGATGAACACCTTCTGAGCATGGTAAAGAAGACATTCTTTAGGGTTTATAAGTTGGACTAGATATCCATTGAGACCCCTTATACTTTTGAAATTCTGTGAAATGTAAATAAGAACATATTCCATAATGTATCAAAACACTGTCATTCAGGCTTTCCTTTAACATTATTAATGAAGAGAAGACCATTTGCACAGATTGCTTGATTATTTTTTTTTCTTATAGTAACCCTAAAATTTTGCTCTACAACTTTTACCTATTGCTTTTTTTTTTTGCTGCCTTCTGGGGCTAAGTGGAACAATTTCCACCTCTCTTCTTCATGACAGCTCTTGAAATACTTGAAGACAATTATCATATTCAGCCTAATTTTATTCTCTAAGAATATCCCCTAGTCCTTTTAACAGATCTTCATATGGAATGCAATAGGGCTCTTTTACATCCAGGAAGTCTTACTGCAGACATTTCCTAGATTATAAAAGCCCAGAACTGAATACCATATTATAGAGGTGTTCTTGCTGGGTATCATTTTCTTTTTTTCTGGAAGCTATGTTTCTTTTGATGTAGTGCAAAATAACACTAGTTTTACAGGCTGACAAATCAGATTGTTGATTCATACTGAGCTAACAACTCCCTCAAACCCTGTAGATTTTTTTTTTCAAATTAACTGCTAACTAGCAATGTCTGTCTCATTTTTTCTGTGTAAAGCTGATTTCTGAACCGATGTGTAAAACTTTACATTTATCATGAGTTAATTCTATCTTATTTGATGAAGTCCAATATCCTAGCTATGTTGTCTTTCCAAAAGTCTTTTTCTTCTTTGGCCTAAACATCCCCATTTCTTTCAGCTGATGCTTATATGATATGACTCAAGGTCTTTCACTCTCCTAGTTTCTCTCTTCCTAATTCTCTTCCAGTTTATCAATGATTCTCTTAAAACCTCTAAAACCAAAAATGAATATAATGCTACAAATTAAGAGGTATAAAATTACAGTAGGATGACCACCTTCATGTTCTTGGAAGCTATGTCTCTCAATGCAGCTTAAGAACTAATTACCTATAATAAACCTTCTGACTTATATTGAGCCTACTGCCCACTAAAAATTGAAAACATTTATTTAGAAAAATTGTCATCAAACTATGCCTCTTCCACCATATAATTTTGAAGATAATTTTAACCTTTTAATAAAACTTTTTATCTATTCTTATTGAATTTTATATTTTAGATATGTTAGAATATTATAGCCTGTACATGTATTTTTGGATTCTTACTTTAAGTTTCAGCTAAGACTGCCTCCTTCACATCTTATGCAAATTTGATTACCCAATCATTAATGACTTTATCCAAGCTACTGATAAAATGTTAAACAGCACAAGTGAAAGACAAAATCCCTGTAGTATTTCACTGGATATTTCCTAAGAAGTTGTCATTGCTCCATTAACAAATACCCTTTTAGGCCAGTTATCCAACCAGTTGTGAATCTGTCTAGTTGTACTATCTCCACCTCTTTTCATATTATCTACAAGGTTAGCATGATAACTTTATCAGAAGTTTTGCTGATATGTAGGCATACTATTTCTTCAACATTCTCTTTTAGTTCAGTCCTCCCATTTTACATGTGAGGAACCATCTAGATGCTACTGTATGTAGATAATATTGTGTTTGTTGCTTCAAGACCTAGAACATTATAAGACCACTTTAAAGTGATCCATGCTTATTTATTAGAGATTGGTTTAACAATCCATGGAGGAAAAGACAAATGCATGAAAAAGTGTTCTGTCCAGATGGGCATGAAACTGAATGTGAAGTCCATCAAACTAGCTGATCAATATACAAGTATTTATAGAGAAGCAGATTCTCTTACCCTACTGTACTTCCTCTACACTGCCATAGAAACCTCTTCACCCTAGAGATTCACTCCATGTTTAAACTCCACCCATTGGAAATCCCCAATGTCTCTTTGGCCTCTCTCTTTTATTGGCTAGTTCCTCGAAGAACTTCCATTTTGAGAAGCATATTAAGATTAGTCATTGCTTCATTTCTTTGTAGGCTGCTCTCTTGACTCTCCTGGGCTTTTTCTATAATCCCCTGTCATCAGATCCCTTCATATTTTCTACAGCTATTACCTCTTTTTTTCCTCCCTCATCTTTTTCAACTTTCTTTTATATATTATCTTCCTGTATTATTATGCAAGCTCCTTGAAGGCATGGATCATTATGTTTATACATATATTTCTAACATTTAGCACAGGCCTATATACATACTAAGTGCTTAATATATGACTGTAGATATGGTTGGACTTAATTTTAAGGTGTTGTAAGTTGTTGAACTGAATGGGAGGAGAAAGAATAGGCTGCACTGTATCTGGGAAATAGCACTGTACTTTTGATTTTTTTAATCTTTTCAACAAGACCAAAACTCAGAAAACACCAATATTCTCCCAACAATGATCAAGAATTATAAATACAGGAACATCACAAACTCTGAAGATTAGAAGTTTCAAGGGGTTCAAAAGACAGTGGAGACATGCCCACTGCATAGTAGGATATAGGCAAATCATTAAATCTATGTTTGGAAACTAAAGTTGATTCATCATACAACACAAATATGAAGAGACAGGGATTGTCAAGTGCTACATTACCCACAAAGTCTAAAAAAGAAATCAAGAAACCATTAGCACTTCAGATTCTTCTCCTATAGAATATCCATGAAAGAACAAGAAAAATAAAAGATAATCAAGAATTGATAAGTTGTGGGCTACTCAAATGTAAAGTATGTCCATTTTGCTAAAACCACAGAGTCACTGAAGAGTATAGACATGTGCACACACATACACACATGCATACACATTATACAGGAGAACAATAAGGAGTCATATAATCAATATAGGTACATGAAAAAGTATAGTTCACCTCTGACTATAACATCTGCCCCCCAAAATAAAGTGCTTGGGACCTGACAAGTTCTGATGGGATAAGATTTACCTTTGAGGTGTCTGGGGTGACTATGGTCCTATGTAGTTGAATCAGACATTTGAGGGAATTAAGAGGCTGTAGCAGCAAGCACCCTAACTTCCCCAGGGTGGCTGCCAACACAGGTTCTTAGATCTGCTTTTCAAAAGGAAAGCAACTCAAAATGGGTTAACAAAATTACTTTAATCAAACAAACATATATTACCTAGTTCAGGGGGAAAAGATCAGCACCCCAAACTTCAGAGCATACAGGCAGATCAAACAGGCTTCCAAACTGTCCAACCATTATATCAATACCAAATCACAGTTACCAGAGAGGGAAGCATCAACATCTGGGTTTTCAAAGCCGGGGGGCTCTCAACAGCTGCCCAGAGTCTCATCTGGTCAAATTACACAACACTTCTCAAAGTAAGCCCCAAAGCACAACCTCCCATCAGGGTTTATATAGCCTTCTCCTGGGTCAGAAAATGTAACCTCCCTCTTGACCCACTGCCCAATCACACAGCATCAAGGTGTGGTCATTCCTAAAAACCCAGCCTCCTACCGCAGGCTCCATGTGACCACATTCAGCCTATTAGGGGACAGAATATATTTTCAAATTAAAGAAGGTTCTCAGAGTCACTTAAGCCAATCAAAGGGCCTAGGGGCAGGGAAGATCTTCAAATCTGCATTTGCATTACAGAAGCATCTATCTTCATTGCTGCATTGACATGTCCCTGAGTTCTTGCAGACTTGCCAACAGAATTCTAGTTCTTGCGGGTATATAACAAGTTGCCATAGCCCTGGGACTGGACTTCATATTGTGCTGTTACACAGAACTATCCTTAAGTGTTTAATACATGCTTTTCGCTTGACTGAATAAATGGTTGCTTCTGAGAAAAAGCAGGGAAGTCTTCTCAGAAGAAATATTTTCTAAGCCAATTTGATTATTCCTAAAGGAAGGACTTATTGGCAGAGGACGAAGTAGCATACTTTGCCAAATGGGGCATATAGAAAATAGACACACTAGAAAAAGAATAAGCCTTTTCCAAGAAGTGAAGCTTTGGAGGAAAAGATGATAGTTGAAAACATGAATAATATATTTATGATTGGTGTTGCTTGAGGTAAATAGGGCCCTTCAGAAGATTTCATTTGTTATTTTTGGGGTCACTTTATGGCAAAGCAATATTAATCTTTCTATGAAGTACAAAAAAATCTGACTCAATTTGTAGACTGAACATTGCCAGTTCTAGTGTTTTTCGTGTTCTAGTCTATAAATTGACTTTGATCAGACACAGTTCTCATACAGATAATTTTCTTGTCTATTGTTGTTGGTGGATGGATGGAATAATTGTTGCCTTGATGCCTATCTGAAAGTGTAAGTTCAGCACTTGACTGAGTAGTAGCTGTAGTGTTCAGGCACTGAATTTGTATGAAGAATATACTCATTTTAGTTTCTAATTTAGATCATATAGCAAAGTTTTGAATGTGAAGGACTGTGAATAGGAGCCCTCAGTATGGATTCAAAACAAACCTAATTAACCCATAGACTGGAATGGTATCCTACACACAATTCTCAATTAGAAGCATTTGGCTGTTAAAATGAAATTTTGGCAGTTCAAGTGTATGGAGCAGATTGCACTGAATAGGCCACATGAGAGTCATATTTGACATAAACATGAGCTTTTCATATAGTTCTCAGTCTCTAGCTACAAGAATGGTTTTGACCTTTTCACATGAAGAAGGATATAGCTATCATTCATTTTCATATCTGAAAAAATTATTTTTTTGTAAATACAAATTTAAGTGAGATTATATTTTTCTATACCTTTCATATTTGGTTTGTCTTATTTTTGAAACATAATTGAAATCAGCATCTAAGTTGAATCTGATTTTCACTTATTACAATAAAATTACAATTTTAATAACTAAATTACATATTTTTGTGAATAATTTAGGAACATGTTTTATTTTTATGGTGACAAAAAGTGAACTTCTCAGACAAATTAAAATCATCCTCAAAATATCATATTTGTTGAATGGCCAGACATTTACATATTCCATCAACTTAATTCTGGCCACTTCACAGGCTTATTGTGAATAGTGAATATTAAAAAATAATTTACATATAAACTAAGTATTCAAAATTAAATACAATGGCTTTATTTTTGGAATAAAGAATTTGAGGCTAATAAAACACATTTTCAGTTAAGACATGGACCAATTAAAGGCAATGTGGTACAAAATGCATATATTTCCATACTTTTCCTATTATATTCAAATGTTTTAATATCCCTCCATGCGACTGAAGGATTAGAGACCATTGAATTCAATCTTTTCATTTTATAACTGAGGAAACTAAGTATTAGAAACTGTAACTGACTTGCCCAGGGTCAAAAAAGTACCAAATATTTGAGGTAGGATTTTAACTCTGGACTATCTCACTAAGAGTCTAGCATTCTATGCCATAGCTTGGGTGCAATCCCATTCTATATAAGTGGTTGTAGGGCACTGAGGACAAGTTGTCAGTGTACATGTCAGGTTAAATTAAAATTAACTTTATTGCCTTTTTTCAAGGTCAGAATTCTATTATTACTATGGCAGAATGTGGAATTGTTTTTGTTTTTTGGCTTTTGTTTCATTTTCCCTCCAACTCTGCAGCCTTATAATTCTATTGTACTCCATACTATTTAGGGGAAAAAATGAATTAATTTGTAGAAACCCAAAGCCCCTATTCCTGCTTCTACCTCTGGTGAAATTAGGTTGCAACTGACCATTTCATTTATCCTAATATCTCTCTTAGAGGACAGATGAAGGGATGGGGAAAGAAAAAAAAGAAATTCAGAATATTTAAGTTTTTTAGTGTTGATTGCTGAGACATATTCAGTTCCATAGCACTGTCTGAACTATTTTGAGTAACAAAAAGAGTTTCTACTGTCTGTCAGTTTTGTTTCTTTTCTATAATAATTGCTGGGCTTTTCACTGTGCAGTAGAGTTTTTGAAACCTTGCAGACAAATATTTACAGATCAACTGGCAGCAGTTTCAGTTGACAGGCTAAGAGTGAGTGCCAAATGTGTATATTCTGCTGATTAGCATGCCTCTCAAGGTAATGCATACAGAGGGGTTTCCCCTATTACATTTGATAATAAAAGGTCAATTTATGCATACATACATACAAACATACACACACGCATAAATACACATGCATATCTATATATGTGTATATACATACATACACATGTGTAACAGTCATGTGGTTTTGAATTTGAAGATCCTTTTGTGTTGGCAAAAGTAGCAGGTACTTAACCCTTAGTAACTGATCAAGCCTCTGTTGGAGAAACAGAAGGTATGAACTCCTGTCTCCTGTTGCTGACATAACAGTAAGGGGTTGGCTGAAAAAGGAAGTAGCTAATGCTGTGTATATAAGAAAAGCCCCAGAGAGGCACAGTCAGAATTTTATTTTTATTTTAACAAATGCTTTAAACTTCTGCTTTACATGATTCATTTCCACCAGATTTTAAGTTACAATTTTTCCCCATTTTTCCCTGCCCACCACCCCAGAATAGCAGTCCCACAAGATATCTCCTCATCCAATCTGCCCTCTCCCCTATATTCACGCCTACCACTTAAGACTTTCCCTCCCACCCATATGATCCTCCACTTGGTCGATTCCCTACTTTGATCCTGTCCCTCTTCAAAAGTGGGTACTTCCAACCAGCCCTCCCCCAAGAATGCCCTCCCCTCCATCATTCCCCTCTCATCCCCCTTACCCCAACTCTCCTGAAAGGTACGATAGCCCATTGAGTATGTATATCATTCTCTCCCTGAGTCAAATCCAATGAGAATATGGTTTTGCCTTTTTGCTTTTGTATTCTTCCCCTCCCCTGCAATTACTTCCACTTGCCTCCTCTACATGAGATAGTTTACCCTACCCTGTCTCTCCCCATCTCCTCTTGCCACTTTCCTATCTCACCCCTTAACTTCACCCCTTAAGTAGTATCCCTTCCCACCAAATTCAACCTGTGCATCCTATCCATGTATACCTATAAACATTTATACACACATTCACATCTGTATTAATATGCCCATATACCTTTCTTCAATTATTTTCATAATGAGGACGGTGTCATCAGACACAGGTATTGTTTCTCCATGTAGGAATGTGAATACTTCAACATTGATAAGTTCCTTTAAATTTCTTTTCCCTGATAATCTTCTCAAGCATCTCTTGCTTCTTGTGTCTGAATGTCAAATTTTCAATTCAATGCTCATTTTTTCCTCAAGAATACTTGAAAGTCCTCTATTCCACTGAATGACCATATTTTCCCCTGAAACAAAATACTCAGTTGTGCTGGGTAGGTGATTCTTGGTTTTAATCTCATCTCTTTTGCCCTCTGGAATATCATATTCCATGCCCCTCAATCCTTCAGTGTAGAAGCTGCCAGGTCCTGTGCTATACTGATTGTGTTTCCACAATATTGAAATTGTTTCTTCCTTGCTGCTTATGGTATTTTCTCCTTGATCTGGGAATTCTGGAACCTGGCTATAATATTCCTAGGAGTTTTCTTTTTGGGATCTTTTTCAGGAGGTGTTTGATGGATTCTTTCAACCTCTATTTCACCCTATGCATCTAAAATATCAGGGCAATTTTCCTTGAGAATTTCTTGAAGGATAATTTCTAGGTTCTTTCTTTTATAATGGCTTTCAGGTAGTCCAATAATTTTTAAATTATCTCTCCTGGATCTATTTTCCAGGTCAGTGGTTTTTCCCATCAGATATTTCACATTGCCTTCGATTCTTTCATTTGTTTGGATCTCTTTAACAGCATCTTGATTTCTCATAAAGTCATTAACTTCCATTTGCTCCAGTCTAACTCTGAGGGTATGAATCTCCCCATTGAGCTTTTGAGATTCTTTTTCCATCTGACAAATTTGGCTTTTTAAGGCACTCTCCTCCTTATTGCCTTTCTGAGCCTCTTTTGCCATTTGAGTTAGTCTATTTTTTAAGGTGTTATTTTCCTCAGTCAGACTGTTTACTGTCATTTCATACTTTTCTTGCGTCTTTCTCATTTCTCATCCCAATCCCCCCCCCCCTTCTTTTATCTGCTTCTTAAGATCCTCTATGGCCTGTAGCCGGCTTGTATTTTCATTTGCAGCTTTTGGTGCAGGAGTTCTGACCTTGCAGTCCTCCTCCCATTCCATGTTTTGATCCTCTTTGCCCCCAAAATAGGAGTCTAATGTTTCCTTTTTTGTTTCCTTTTCCTAGGCATGTTGCCACTTAATTATGTGATTTTGGGGCTTGTTGCCACAGTAGGAGTCTGTCACCAGACAGGAGAGCTTCCTTCCCGAACTTTGGGGTCTTCACAACTTCCTGAGGTTGGGTGGCCTCTGTAAAGCCTCCACCCGCTCTGGCAAGTTGGATACCCACCCCAGATCCCCCCCCCAGACCACAATCCAGATGTAAGCAGGTTAAAGTAAGAGTTATTAACCCCCAGACTGATTGTTTGATCTCTCTACATTTCACAGACCAGGAGCTGGAGCTGCCACAGAACCTGCAAAATGGCCTCTGTGCAGTGGCTCCTGAGCTGCTTTTTGCCCCCAGGGGAAGAAGCTGATGCATTCCCCAAATCTGGTCCCAAAGTCCATAGGGTACTAATGTCTCACTTTGTCCTAGGCATATATTGCTAATAATTCTGTAATTGCCACAGCTGCTGGTGTTCTGGTGTTCCTCCAGCCAGCTGCTGGCCCAGCCACCCTGGGGCTAAAACCGAAGCTCATCCAGGCCTGGGCTTGCCTCCCAGAGTATCGCACTGTGCTGGGCTGGCCATTCCCTGCAGGGCTGATGGGCTGTCCTCAGCAGGAGCTTACCTTCTCTGTATTGTTTTGTGGGTGCTGGATCTCCAGAAGTTGTTCAGAGTCCACCTCTTACATTGTTTGGAAGTGGTGTGGGGCAGAGTACCTTGGAAGTGCTGTTTTTACTCTGCCATCTTGGCTCTGCCCTATCAGAATTTTCTTGAGACTAAGATCTTGTGGCAGAGCAGCTACTGAAGAATGGAGAACTGAGCCAGAATTTCCTGGGAGCTCGTGGTGGTGGAGCTTCTTCTGGAAGCCTGGAAACCCAGGAGCCCAGGAGCCAGGAGCCAGGAACCAGTAGCCTGGAGCCCAGGTGACTGAAGAAAGACTGGGATGCTGAGACTTTGTTTGTGTCTTGGTTGAACCTTGAATTCCCTGGAGCAGAAATGGTGAAGCAATTGCAATTGACATGAACCAGACCCTATGAACTTCATTGTGGAGCAGGACCTGCCTAGACAGCTGGCCAAGGAACTGGGAGCTGTCTGCCACTGAACCCAGGTGACAGTCTGGTAAATCCAGGTAGAATCTGGGACTATGGAAGGGGATCCAGGGAATCTCAGAATAGGCCTCAAGTCAAGATGCAAAGACCTCTCCTTTGGTACTGAGTAATAATGGCATTATAGTTTATTAGTGACCTAAGGGGTAGAGGGTTTTGTGTATGACACTTTGTAATCTATTGCTGAATAAGTGACTGATTTAGTTAATCAAGACTTTGTCCCAAGAGTGGAAGATTTTGACTATGTACTTTGAGACTACTGATAAGTGAGTGAGTTAACTTAAGAGTGACTATTTTATGTTGAGACTATGTTGTGAATCTTGTATTGTGATTTTCTGTGAAAAGTTGTAATACTGTGAATGCTGTACCTTGATTTTCTGTGGATGTTTTGCTTTTTTCATGGAATGAATAGAGTGATCACTATACTGTGTAATCAGAATCCTAAAAGCTGACCACAGTAGCATTCTTCTGGAAAGC
Source organism: Gymnobelideus leadbeateri (assembly GCA_011680675.1). Lineage (NCBI taxonomy): Eukaryota > Metazoa > Chordata > Mammalia > Diprotodontia > Petauridae > Gymnobelideus > Gymnobelideus leadbeateri. The sequence continues at coordinate 6,128 of WOXC01002896.1, read as the reverse complement.
TGCTTGTGCATATCTGCAAACAAGTTTTAAATACAAAGATTGGGAATGTCACTATAAGTACTGCAGGATTTATTTCTTGAATAACATTTGTTGACCAAGAGGAGGAACAAGAGGAGGAAACATATGTATAGAGAGAATAAAAATCTAGACAATCCTTTGTTACCACAATGATTATGGGCAGGAGACAGATTAAGTCAAAGACAATTTTTTAAAAGACCACATGGTTACGAGGAAAACCAAGTTGACATCTCACAATAAAGAAGAGATATTATCTAGGATGATTGTGATTGATGGTATAGAATGCCATAATATTGAGGACTGACGACATGTCAGGCATTGTTCTAGATGCTTAGAATACAAAGATAAAAAGGGAACATCAGCTTTTGCCCAAGAAACTTATGTTTTATGATAAGTGTGTTAAAAATATACAAAGTATGGGGCGGCTAGGTGGTGCAGTGAATAGAGAGTCGGCCCTGGAGTCAGAAGGACCTGAGATCGGGATGTGGGCCTCAGACACTTAACGCATACATACACACACATACACACACACACGCACACACACACACACACACACACACACACACACACACACACAAATAAAAAAAAAAAACCTAGCCATGTGACCAGGGGCAAGTTACTTAACCCCAATTGCCCTCCAAAATTGCAAAACAACAACAACAACAAAAAAAAAATACATAGTAAATACTAGGATATTTTGGAGGGAACATGTCAACTGGAGGGATTAGAAAAGGTTTAATTTGGACAGTATTCTTGAATTTCACTTTGAAGTAAGTAAGGTAAAGATTCTAAGGAGGCAGAGATGAGGAGAGGAATGAACTCCATGAATGGAAAAACATATTATGTAAATGCATGAAGATAGTAGATAGTGTGTCATGGGTCAGGAACAAGAAGGGCAGTTAGACTAAACTGAAGAGTTTGTGAAGAATGAAATTGTTTTATGAGGCCAGAGTCAAACAGTAAAGAGCATTAAATACCAAAAAAGAGCATGTATTCAATCATTCAGCCAAGGTGAGGCAAAAAAAAATATTTATATGACTAACTCTTGCTATGTGGCAAGAGTTGTAGCCCTTTTCTACAAATATTGTCTCATTCAGTTTTCACAACAACTTTGTAAAATAGATATTATTTTCCTCATTGAGCGGTTGAGAAAAACAGAGGTAAAGTGATTTGCCCATGTTCACACAACTAGTAAGTATGTAAGGCCCAATTTGAATTTAGGTCTTCTTGACTCCTTGCCTGGTGCTCTATCCACTTCACCAATTGCTTCAGAAGTTTACTAAACAGTGAAATAATATGGCCAGACTCAAACTTTTAAAATTTAAACTTTTGTTAATCATGGAGAAGGGCTTTTTGAGAGATCAGTAAGATGGCGGAAAGGAAGCAGTAACCTCGCTGAGCTCCTCTGTCACTAAGTCCAAAAGGGTAAATCTGAGCAGATTCCGGAGTAACGAAGCCCAGTGGAAGACAGAGTGTGGCAGAATCCAGCACAGGAGGTTGCCCAGAGTGCCCGCACAGGTCAAGCGCAGAGCGCGTGGGGTCTGCACAGCTCAGACCTAAGAGCAGGCAAGCAGACTACACCAGAGAGAGAAAAAGCCCCAGCCTGCAGACTTACCAAGGACGAATCGCAGTCATCTCGCAGAGGGAACGGATCATTGGAGCCAGGTAGGAGAGTCGGGCCCCCAGTGGAGAGAGTGGCTTCTCAGGCTGCATTCAGCCCCCAGCCTGGAAATTTAGAAACTGCCTGCCTGTATGATACAGGGGCTGGAATGGCAAAGTAAATTCTAGCTGCTCCAATCCTCCCATCCCTCCTTCATGAAGCAGAAAACCCAAAGATAAGTCTCCCACCCAGACTGAAATCCCAAGTTAATGGAAATAGCCTCAGGCTTGAGAATCTCCAAGAAAGGGTGTAACTGAGACAGCCAGGAATCTGAAGAGAAGAGAGGGAGGGACCCAACTAGCCCCACCTCACCTCACCAACAAAAGCCTACTTATAGCCCAGGGGTATAGAGGCAGAAATCTGAAGTGGTCAGACTCAACCCCACCTACACATCTACATTCCTCACTGACTTCCCTGACTTAGCCATAAACTAGCCACCCAGAGGTATTCAAAGTCAAGGATCAGGCCCCAAACTCATAGCCTGAGACACTAAGAAACAGGAAGTCACAATGGGAAGGAAGGAAGCTGAAAAGGAGAAGGGGAAGGCAAGAAAGTCTATTCGAGCATACTATGCAGGGCAAGAACAACAAAACACACAGGACAATATAGACTCTCTGCCCACACCAGAGACCACAGAAGGAAACATGATCTGGTCTCAAGCCCAAATAGCATTCCTGGAGGAGCTTAAGAAAAATTTTAAAGACCAAATCAGGGAGGCAATGACCAACTTGGAAAAAGAAAATACCTCCCTAAAAAAGGAACTTCAAAAACTTATTGAAGACCATAATTCACTAAAAATTAGATACAACCAAACTGAAACTCAGAACTCTATGATGCAGCAGGAGTCAATCGAAAAAAACAAGATGATCGAAAAATTGCAAGAAAATGTAAAATATCTCACTGGAAAAATAACTGACCTAGAGAACAGATCCAGGAGAGACAACCTAAGAATTATTGGTCTACCAGAAAGCCATGATGAGAAAAGCAGTCTAGACAACATCCTCCAAGAGATTGTCAAAGAAAACTGTCCTGAGGTCCTGGAATTAGAAGATAAAATAGCTATTGATAGAATTCACCGGACTCCTCCTGAAAGAGATCCCAAACTGAAAACTCCAAGAAATATAGTAGCCAAATTCCAGAATTATAAGATTAAAGAAAAAATTCTACAAGCAGCCAAAAAGAAACAATTCAAATATCGAGGAACTACAGTTAGGATCACACAGGACCTAGCAGCTTCTACATTAAAAGAGCGGAGGGACTGGAATTTGATATTTCATAGGGCAAGAGAGCTAGGACTACAACCAAGGATTAACTACCCAGCAAAACTGAGCATAATCTTTCAGGCAAGGAGATGGACGTTTAATGAAGTAAGGGACTTCCAGACTTTCCTAATGAAAAAGCCAGAGCTCAATGGAAAATTTGATCTCCAATTACAAGACTCCAGAAGAACATAAAAAGGTAAACAAGGGTAACATAGACTCACACATGCAGAAGTGCACATACCCACACCCACAAACACAAGCTCATTACTTGGGATGCAACAAGAGCAAAATGTTCACATCCCTATATGTGGAGCTGATAACTGTCAATATTTGAAATCTCTATGATTATCTTGACCTGCAAAAGGGTTATACTTAGAGGGTGTGGGTATGAATGCACTAACATGGAGTCTAAAAAAAAAAAAAGACTATTAAGGGGATCAATGGTACTGTAATGGGAAAAAGGAAAGGATGAGCTAGGAAAAGGTAAAATATGCCATCTGAAGAGGCATCAAAACACACTATAGAAGAAGGGAAAGTAAGAGGGAGAGGAACATCATTTAAACACTATTCTCACTGGTTCTGGTTCAAAGAAGGATCAAATTAATCAGTGAAGTTTAAGAATCTAACGTGAATAGACACATAAATTCATTAAATAGAGGAATTGGAGGGAGGGAGAGGAGCATTGTTTGAAATTTACTCTCATTGGTTTGGAATCAAACGGGGAGTAATTTACTCTGATAAGTATAAAAATTTGTTGTGTCCTATAGATAGTGGGAGGGTAAGGGGGGGTGAAAAGGAGGAGACTAAAGGGAGGGATTATAAGGGAGGGAAATAGTAGTAAGGGGAGAGGGTAGGTTAAGAAGGGGGGTCACTGGGTGGGAACACTGAGGGAGGGGGTAGTCAAAAGGGAAAACTTCAAGGAGGGGAAGGGAGAAGGAAGAAAACGACCCCAAGCATCACTTAAACTTGTTTGCCTCAATTTCCTCATCTGTAAAATAAGTTGGAGAAGGAAATGGCAAACCACTCCATTAACTTTGCCAAGAAACCACAAATGAGATCACAAAGAGTTTGACATAACTGAAAAATTACTGAACAACATAGTGGATACAAATGCTATTGTATTAATCATTGTTGATTACCAAAAAGCATATGCTTTAGTATAACAAAATGCAGTCTTAAAAATTCCAACAAGAAGACTTTTGTTAAGATAATACAAGATTCCTTGATCCATTCAATCACAGAGATACTTTTGTTCAACAATCCTCTGACTAATAATGTAGGATATAACCTGAAGAACAAGGGCTACTTCATAAGACCTTATAAGCTATTTGGTCTAGTCCTCTCATTTCATAGTTGAGTAAATTAAGGCCCAGGTAGGTTAAGTAAGTTGCCCATGATGCTACAGGTATCGGGCAGGATTTGAATCCAGGTCCTCTGACCACAGAGCCAGGAATCTATCCATACCTATCCCAATGCTTTGCACATTGTGACTGTTCAATAAAAGTTTACTGAATTGGACTGAATTAAGAAAGACATAAAGCAGAGAACAAATGCTAGTAATGGAGATTGCCTTTGTCAAGGAAGATGCCATGTGCATCGTCTAAATGGAAAAGGGATTCCCTAAAGATACTTCTGTTTCTGGATGACATTTTACTCACTGCAAGGCTCAGAATATTTAATCAGCAGCTGATGCATAGAGTGATCATTTGATTAATCTTCGGTCAAAAAGTATGCTAGGAGACTATAAATAGAATTTTCTTTTCTTTTCTTCTTTCTGACATGGGAAGGTTCTTTTGTTTGTTTTTTTGAAGGGAGAAAGGCAAGGCACTTGGGGCAAAGTGACTTGCCCAAGATCACACAGCTAGTAAGTGTCTGAAGTTGGATTTGAACTTAGGCCTTCCTGATTCCAGGGCCAGTGCTCTATTTACTGTGCCACCTAGCTGCCCCCATGAGAAGTTATAAAGTATTCTTTATGCATTAATTAATTTGATTCTCTCAACATTGCTATGATATAGGCACCACAGTCCTTATTATACTCATTTTTTATAGATATGGAAGAAACTAAAAGTCGGAGAAATTAAGACATTTGTTCACAGCTATCAAGTGCTGGAGGCAGGATTCATGCTTGGTTTTCCTGACAAGTCTGGCATACTTTCCACACCAATATGTTGTCTTCATAAAAACAAAAAATGAAAAATTGAAAAAACCCACCTATGTAGTCTAATCTTCTAGTTCCCCCATCTTTGCATCTAGATCTATGTTCCAGAATTTAAATGCCTGGCACAGGGCCTTGACCACAGTTGTAGTCGTCGTCTTCGTCTTCGTCTTCGTCTTCTTCTTCTTCTTCTTCTTCTCCTTCTCCTTCTCCTTCTCCTTCTTCTTCTTCTTCTTCTTCTTCTTCTTCTTCTTCTTCTTCTTCTTCTTCTTCTTCTTCTTCTCCTTCTCCTTCTCCTTCTCCTTCTCCTCCTTCTCCTTCTCCTTCTCCTTCTCCTTCTCCTTCTCCTTCTCCTTCTCCTTCTCCTCCTCCTCCTCCTCCTCCCTCTTCTTCTTCCCCAGGATCACATAGCTAGTAAGTCTGAAGCTGGATTTGAACTTAGGTCTTCCTGATTCCAGGCCTAGTGCTCTAGCCACTGTACCACCTAGTTGCCCTCTAACTCTGTTACTTAGCATTTGGAGGAATCAGGAAAGGTTTCATGTAGAAGATAGTGTCTGAACTTCATCTTAAAGGAAGAGAGAGATTCTATGAGGCAGAAGGACAGAAGAAATGAATTCCTGGCATGTGGGATGACCAGTGCAAAGGTATTGAGATAAGAGATGAAGTATGGTGGGTGAAGAACAGAGAGGAGACCTGTTTAATATATCCCAAAGTGCAAGAGGGGGAGTAATGTCCAATGATGCTTTTGTAGGGCTTTAAAAATTAAACAAGGGAGTTTTATGTTTTATCCTAAAGGCAACAGAAAACCACTGGAGTTGGCTGTACTTGGATAACATGAATCTGTAATGTACTCAGTCATCACAGTTGTGGGACTTCCTTCAGTTCTGTTCAGATACTCAAAGACAAAAAAATCCTAAGAATATGAAGTTTGCAGGTCTGCTTGAGGTTATTTTAAAGTTTGAACCAGGCAAAACCTTTTCTCATAGATGTTTAGTAAAACTAGATTTAGTTTATATAACAGGGAAGCAAAATC
>WOXC01002895.1:0-94059 GCA_011680675.1 Gymnobelideus leadbeateri | reverse complement strand
TCTCCACAAACTATGTAAAAAAGGACTCTGAAAATCTTCTGGAGCCCCAGCACCCACAGAGCGACACAGAGAAGCTAACCTCCCGCTGAGGACAGCCCAGCACCCTGCAGGAAGGACCAGCGCAGTGGTCTGGGAGCCGGCAGCGCGCAGAGCGCAGGAGCCGAGCCCAGGTCCATGTGAGCCGAGGTTTTAGCCCCAGGGCGGCAGGGCCAGCAGCCGGCTGGAGGAACCCCAGAACACCAGGAACTGTGGAGACGCCAGAATTATCAACATAGACTTGCCTAGGACAAAGTAGAGGTTAGTGTCCTATGGACTTTGGGACCTGTATTTGAGGAATGCGTCAGCTCCCTCCCCTGGGGGCTAGAAGCTGCTGAGGAGACACGCCACTGTGTAGTTTTCAGAGGCATTTCCGGCTCCCAGCCTACAAATCGTGGGGAGATCAGCGATCAGTCTTGGGGGGTAATCGCTCTTGCTTTAACCTCCCTGGATCTGGATTGTGATCTAGGGTGGAAGTTGTGGGTGGGTTTATAGCTTGCCAGAAACGGAAGTTGCCCCCCACACGTTCGGGACGAAAATTCCTCTATCTGGCCTTAAAGCCATAGTGTGGCAACAAGCCCAAAAAGTCAAGCAATTAAGTGGCAACATGCCAAGGCAAAGGAAACAGAAAAATGCAACCCTAGACTCCTATTTTGGGGGCATAGGGCGGGAAAAGGACTGTGAGGTCAGAAGTCCTGCTCCAAAAGCCCCAGGGGAAAACATGAGAGGGTTGCAGTGCAAAGGACCTAAAGAGGACTTGTAAAAATCAAATAAGAGAAGTGGAGGAAAATTAGAAGAGAGAAATGAGAAGGATGCAGGAAAAGTATGAAATGAGGGTCAACAGCCTGACTGAGGAAAACAACACCTTAAAAATAGACTAACTCAAATGGCAAAGGCCAAAGGGCAATGAGGAGAAGAATGCCTTAAAAAGTCGAATTTGCCAGATGGAGAAAGAATCTCAAAAGTTCACTGAGGAGATTCATTCCTTCAGAGTTAGACTGGAGCAAATGGAAGCTAATGACTTTATGAGAAATCAAGATGCTGTTAAGCAGATCCAAACAAATGAAAGATTAGAAGGCAATGTGAAATATCTCATGGGAAAAACCACTGACCTGGAAAATAGATCCAGGAGAGACAATTTAAAAATTATTGGACTACCTGAAAGCCATGATCAAAGAAAGAACCTAGAAATCACCCTTCAAGAAATTCTCAAGGAAAACTGCCCTGATGTTTTAGATCCAGAGGGCAAAATAGAGGTTGAAAGAATCCACTGATCACCTCCTGAAAAAGATCCCAAAAAGAAAACTCCCAGGAATATTATAGCCAGGTTCCAGAATCCCCAGATCAAGGAGAAAATACTACAAGCAGCCAGGAAGAAACAATTTCAATATTGTGGAAACACAATCAGAATAGCCCAGGACCTGGCGGCTTCTACACTGAGGGATTGAAGGGCATGGAATATGATATTCAGGGCAAAAGAACTGGGAATGAACCCAAGGGTCACCTACCCAGCAAAACTGAGTATTTTGTTTCAGGGGAAAATATGGTCATTCAGTGGAATAGAGGACTTTCAAGCATTCTTGAGAAAAAACCAAATTGAATAGAAATTTGACACAGACACAAGAAGGAAGAGATGCCTGAGAAGGTAATCAGGGAAAAGAAATAAAAAGGAACTTATCAAAGTTGAACTATTTACATTCCTATATGGAAAAGCAATAACTGTGACTGATGATATCTTTCTCACTATGAAAATAATGGAAGAAGGGGGTGTGGTCATATGAATACATATGTGAATGTGTGTGTATATGGTTACAGTTATATATGGATAGAGAGCATAAGTTGAATTTGTTGGGAAGGGAGAATATTCAAGGGATGAAATTATGAGGTGAGAGAGGAAAGTGGCAAGAGGAGATGGGGAGAGACAGGGTAGTGTAAACTATCCCATGCAGAAGAAGCAAGGGGAAGTGGTTGCAAAAGAGGGGGAGAATAAGGAAGGCTAAAAAGGCAAAACCACATTCACATTGAATTTGGTTCAGGGAGAAAATGACATACATACTAAATGGGATATCTCAACCTGCAGCAGGATAGGGGGAAGGGGGATGGGAGGAGGGATGATGGATGGGAGGGCATCCTTGGGGTGAGGGGAGGTTGGAAGTACCCACTATAAAGAGGGACAGGATCATGTAGGGAATGGACCAGGTGGGGGGTGGGATGAGTGGGAGGGAATTATAAGCAGCCTTGTACAATATATCTACTATGATAATGTTGTGCATAGCTAGACATGTACAACTTATACTGAATTACTTATCTCCCAAGAGAGGAATGGGTGACAAGGGAGGAAGGAAATGGATCTGAAATTCGAGGTCGTAACATTAAATGTTTCAAATATATATAAATACTATTATTAATACTCTTTTGCTTGTAATAGGGAGATAAGATGTGCAGGCATTGGGATGCAAAGACTCATCTTCCTCTAATGGAAAAGTCGATGGGGGTATGGGAGAAGGTATGGGAGAGAGCAGATTGGAGGAAGCGATATCTTGTGGGATTACTATTCTGGGAGGTTGGGTAGGGGAATAATGGGGGGAAAATGATTGTAACTCAAAATCTGGTGGAAATAAATGATGTAAAACAGAAGTTAATAAAGCATTTGTTTATAAAAAAAAAAGAAAGAAAGAATAGAAGGCAATGTGAACTATCTCATGGGAAAAACCACTGACCTGGAAAATAGATCCAGGAGAGATAATTTAAAAATTATTGGACTACTGGAAAGTCATGATCAAAGAAAGAACCTAGAAATCATCCTTCAAGAAATTCTCAAGGAAAACTGCCCTGATGTTTTCGAACCAGAGGGCAAAATAGAGGGCAAAATATATCTACTATGGTAATGTTTTGCACAGCTATACATGTACAACACATACTGAATTGCTTATCTTCCCAGAGGGAATGGGTGACAAGGGAGGAAGGGAATGGATCTGAAATTGCCCCCAGGGGAGGAAGCTGATGAGTTCCCCAAATACTGGTCCCAAAGTCCATAGGGCACCTCACTTTGTTCTAGGCATATCTGTGCTGATAATTATGGAATCGACATGGCTGCTGGTGTTCTGGGGTCCCTCCAGGCGGCTGGCTGGGTTGCCCTGGAGCTAAAACTGTGGCTCACTCGGGCCTGGGCTTGGCTCCCAGAGTGTTGCGTTGTGCTGAGCTGGCCGCTTCCTGTAGGCCTGCTGGGCTGTCCTCAGAGGGAGGTTAGCTTCTCTCTGTCATTCTGTGGGTGCTGGAGCTCCAGAAGTTGTGCAGAATCCACCTTCTACATTGTTTGGAAGTTGTGTAGGGGGGAGCACCTTGGAAGTGCTGTTTCTACTCTGCCATCTTGGCTCCGCCCCCTCAGAGTTTACTTTCAAAGCAGGGGAGGTCTTCAGACTCCCCCCTTGGTCTATTAAGAGGCAGAGAAGATCTTCAAATTCCCATTCCCATTACAAACGCCCATTTAAGTGGGCTTCTTTTTAAACATAGAAATAAATGGACCTTTTACATAATTATCTTGAAAGTTCATGCCTGTACTGCCAACACAAAAGTTCAGGAAAGGGGACAGGCAAGGTCTGGGATAGGTGAAGTCTCCAAGAGGGACAACAGGTTAAAATTATATCTCTCTAGAGCTATAAGTCTAGTCTCAGAAAGAAAGCTGCTTCCATATTCATTTAAAAATTTATTTATTGATGTCTTTTGTCTTTTACATCATTATAGTTTTCTCTATATTTCTTTCCCTTCTTCCTCCCAGATAGCCAATCCATAAAATAATTGGTATTTTTAAGACTAAAACAAAGAGAGTTGGCTAGGTGGCGCAGTGAATAGAGCACCTCCCCTGGAGTCAGGAGGACCTGAGTTCAAATCTAGCCTCAGACACTTAACACTTACTAGTCCTGTGACCATTGGCAAGTCACTTAACCCCAATTGCCCTGCCTTCCCCCTCCAAAAAGAAAAAAAAAAGTGAAAAAGCCCAAAATTTTACTTTTTATTTTTTTATGTGTTATTGTTCTTTTCCTTTGCATTATTGTAGTAATTGTGTGTATTTTTTCCTGCTTACTTCATTTTACATCAGTTCAATAGGCATCTACTTTGTTTCCAATTCTTTGCTATCACAGAAAGTCCCACCATAAATATTTTGGTATCTATGAGGACTTTCTTCTTGTTAATAGCTTCCTTGGGGTATAAGCTTATCTTTTATAATTTCCACTATTCCTTGTTTGATAGAAATACACATCCTAGATTCTACTGCTGAGATTATATACCAAAGAATCTTGGTATAGAAGAAGGAAGTCCCCATATACACCAAAATATTTAAACTGCACATTTTTTATAACAGAATTGAAAATAAAGTGACTGAAGATTCTCTAAGCAAATTATAGCATAGGAATGTAATATAATATTACTGTGAGGTAAGAAATGATGTATGTGATGAATATAGATAAGCATGGAAAGATCTACATAAACAGATGCAGAGTGAAGTAAGCAGATCCAGCAAAACAATATGCACAATAATTACAACAATGTAAATGAAAAGGACAATCATACACAGAGAAAATAAAATAAAATAAAAAATGGATTTAAAAAAATTATAAAGATCAAGTATGGCTCAGATAAAGAGATATGAGAAGACAATCCCAACATACCTCTTAGGAGGTGGGAGGTTCACAAATGTTATTCATTACACATATTTTCAGACTTTTTCACTATATCAATCAATTTTGCTGATTTTTTTTCCACTTTAAAAATTATTTTTGTGACATAGGAGCAGCTAGGTGGTGCAGTGGATAGAGCACTCTTCCTGAGTTCAAAACTGGCCTCAGATACTTACTAGCTGTGTGAGCTTGGGCAAGTCACTTAACCCTGTTTACTTGAGTTTCCTCATCTACTGGAAAAGGAAATGGCAAATCACTCCAGTATCTCTGCCAAAAAAAACTTAAATGAGGTCATGAAGAGTCAGACACAACTGAAATGACTGAAAAACAACAAAATTTGTTATGTAGGATGGCTCTCTGGAAGCCAAAAAGAAAGGATACTAGGAAAAACTATGTTAATGTAAGAAATAGGAAACATCAATTAAAAAATATTAAAGAAAAATAATGCCCCTCCTAACCATAGCTGTGAGAGACATATGATTTGCTTCACTTTTGATTTTTTAAATAGTATGATCTTTAATATTAAGGTCACATATCCACTTAGAATGTATTGTGACATATAGGGTGTCAGCCTAAGCCTAATATCTACCAGGCTGCTTTCTAATTTTCCTAGCAGTTGGGCTTTTTTTTTTAATCAAATAGGGAATTCTTTCTTAAGTAATTTATGTTTTCCACTATCTACACTTGGTGGTATTGGCCTTAGAGTCAGGAAGACCTGAATTCAAATCCAGCCTCAGATACTTAGCAGCTGTATGACCCTGGGCAAGTCACCTCACCTGTTTGCCATAGTTTCTTCAACTGTAAAGTGGAGAAGATAACAGCATCTACCTCACAGGGTTGCTATGAGGATCAAATAAGATAAAATTTGTAAAAGAAAAAATGCATAGCACACTGTCTGGCACATAGTAGGCACTATATAAATATTTATTCCCTTACTTTCCCCTATTTCCTGACTTCAGACTTGATGTTAAGGTTGCCCTCTGCCATACTTTGAGAGGAAAGATATGGACTGGTCCTGTGGCTATTTTCTTGGGATATTGTATTGTGTTATTCCAGGATCTCAGGGAAAGGCTAGGAAACTATAAGTTTTTAGTGCTTCCAAAGTGGTCTGATCTAAGGCAAAGTCTGACTGGTGTGAATCCCTCTGGTCTGACTTTTGCAAGTTCCTGATCTGGGTTTTGACCAGAGCAATAGTAAATGCTGCTGGATGCAGCCTCTATCAACTAGCTAGAAAGCTCTGTTTTTTCAAAGTAATAGAATGTAGGCTCCCTTTTGGTCTGGGATTCCTGCCCTGGTTATTTCTCTGCAGGGCTGGGCTAGATGCTGGAATCAAGACCTTGCTGGACTCCAAAGGTCTGAGACACACCATTGCTGCTTGCTTCTGAACTTCTTCCTTTCTGGGTACACATGCAAAGCCTCACTACCAGGAACATTATCTCCTGCTCAGATCCCCTTCTCTGCCCAATTGGGTAGTGGATGACAAAGATGTTAATTTTTAGCACCTGTCCCCCTTGCAGTACCCCATTATGGGTCTGATAGTACCTTAGAAGGGGTCTGGGACATCCTCTTGCCCTGGTGCATAGAATCTCCTTGGGTGCTGGAATGCTGTGCGTTCAGCGTGTCTTGAGCCTACCCATCCCCAGTGTCAGCAGACCTCTCTATCTTCCCTATGCTGAGATGGGCCAGACAAATGACGTACTAGGACTTTTTCTGGATTTCCCCATCAGGATTTGGTCTGGTGCATTTTCAAAATCTATTCATAGGAGTTTTGTAGAGGGAAACCTGACTGTATAGCTTCCTACAACTCTACCATCTTGGTTCCTCCTCTCTCTTACATAACTTAAATTAAAATTGGTAACCCTGTGCCACAGGAATCTCACAGAAGATACTGGTTCCAAATTCTTCTAATGTGCAGACACTTTGTTTTATGTGTACTATACAGCACTTCTTGGCGATAAATAATAAGCATTTCGAAACTCTAATAATAGGTTCCACTGACACTTCAGAGAGATCAAAATAGATAGTCTTCTCTTTTAAAAAAGGTTAGAATATTGAAGGATGAAGACATGCCTTAAGCTGGGGTGTTGCTGCTTTCCATTGAGAAAACACTGTCCTACTAAAATTGTTTTGATGTCTAAATTATTATTTAAGTCACACCCATGCAGTACCAGGAAGTACACCAAGCATATAAGTTACTCAAGCAAAGGCATCATAGCACTGGTTATTCAGGATTAAATGGCAATATCTGTGCATTTTTCTTCTTCATATTTTTTTACCAGTTAAAAGGAAAATAATTTCCCCAAAGAATATCAACTATTGTCTAGACAACACAATCAGGTATTCACAAGCACCAGAGCCATTTCTTCAGCATAATGTAAGGCTGTTTTACTTCTGACAAGACACTGGGAGCTGGAGTGATTTTTAAAAAGCATTTTAGTATTATTGTGAGAATTTCTTGGTACTATTTCCATATCAATTCTTTTCTTGAAGAAAGAAAATTCATATTTCAGTATTATTGGTAATAACTGATGATCCTATTTTAATATACTTTGTATCATTGGATCTTTTTACTAAAAGGAATAATGCAAAGAAAGACTTATTACTGCAAAAATAGACTAGAAGGGAGAATAAGAGAAATTAGTTGTTAGACCTAAAAAATCTCAGGGTCAAAGGCAAGGAGATCACTAATTAATGAAAGAGAAAATAGCTCCATTGTCAAGAATGCCCACCTTTAACCTACATTTCTTCTTAGTTTTTATTCTATATTAAAAAATTTCCTATATTTACCCTAAGTCTACCTCTACTAATATTTATGAACTGATTCAAGTCTACCACAAAGGTAATAACTTGAAACAATGCTGCCTATATAAACAGGAACAATAAGCCTACCATTTGTGAGCTGTGCTTTTATGGAAATTTAATGCAAATAGCCATTCCCCCAAGGCAAAAGCATAAGAATCAAGATTAGAACTAAATCTCTCTTCTCAAAAAGCTGTTCCTTCAAATGTGGATTTCATCATATCTATAACAACTAAGCCTAGCAGCTATAGGATAGATGCATCAGCTTCAAAGTATTTTTTTTTCAATCTATGAAAAATAAAATACCCATATTAACAGAAAAAAGGAATACAGAACTTAAATTATCCAGTCTCAAAAAAATTTTTTGAACAAGTCAAAAATGAACTCCCATAGAAAAAAATCTCCAGACCAAATGGATTTATAAGTGAATTCTATCAAACACTCAAAATAATCAACTCCAATATTGCATAAATTATTTGCAAAAACAGGAAAAGAAAGCAAACTATCAAATTCCTTTTTTGAGATAAATATGGTCTGATACCCAAACCACAGGTATTGAGAGAAATTAAGAGAAAATCTATAGAAATTAAGAGAAAATCTAAATATATCTAATAATATTAAAACAAAAGAGATACTACGACATATGAAAAGGATTATATCCTATGCACAGCTCAGATTTATGCTGGAAATTCAGGCTTCGTTCAGTGTTGGAAAAATTGTAAACATCATAAATAGTATTAATTTCTAAAAAGGAAACATCATATGATTTTGTCAACAGAGAATAGAAAAAGCTTTTGTCAAAATACAATGCCTATTTAGGGTTGGGTTCTTTTAAACATGGGAATAAATGGACATGATTATCTTGAAAGTCCATGCCTATACTGCCAATACAAAAGTTGGTGGGAGGGGACAGACAAGGTCTGGGATAGCCAAAGTTGAGTAGTCCTCCAGTATCCAAGAGGGACATCAGACTAGAATTATATCTCTCTGCCACCATTCAAATATTTCTAATCTAGGGTTATAATTCTAGTCTCAGAAAGAAAGCTGCTTCCCTATTCACTTTTTATTTTTATTTATTTATAATTTTTTTTTTTTGCTTTTTAGAGGGCAATTGGGGTTAAGTGACTTGCCCAAGGTCTTTTTGTGTTGTGTCTGAGTTTTTGTGTTAAGTGTCTGAGGCTGGATTTGAACTCAGGTCCTCTTGACCCCAAGGCAGGAGCTCTATTCACTGCACTACCTAGCGCCCCTGTATTCACTTTTTAAAAACATAAATATTGATGTCTTAAATTTTAGTACTTTTTAATTTATGGCCAAGTCTTTTCTTTTTTAAAAATTAATTTGTTTATTTACTTTTTTAGTTTACAACATTCAGTTCCACAATCCCTTGAGTTTCAAATTTTCTCCCCCTCCTTCTGATCCCCCTCCCCCACACCCCCACCCCCATGGCAGCATGCAGTCAAATACAGGATCTACAAATACCTTCACATTAAACATTAGTCAGGTTGTACAGAAGGATCATAACCAATGGAATGAACAATGGGAAAGAGGAAACAAAACAAAACAAGTAAAAAAGAGAGCAAGTAATTTGCTTCAATCTGCAGTCAGACTCTCTAGCTCTTTCTCTGGATGTGGATAATCTCTTTCCATCATGAGCTTTTTGGAGTCGTCTTATAGCCTTGCATTGCTGAGAGGAGCCCAGTCTGCCAAAGTCAGTCATCACAGACACAATGTGTCTTTAAGTGTATACAAAGTTCCCCTGGTTCCGCTCCCCTCACTCAGCATCAGTTTATATAAATCTCTCCAGGTTATTATGCAGTTCATCTGCTCCTCATTTCTTATAGCACAATAGTATTCCATTACATTCATATAACACAACTTGTTCAGCCATTCAAGTCTTTTCTTGATCTTATTTAAGGTAATCCTTCTTACCTAGTATATAAAGAAGTTGTTACCATAATCTTATAATTGGATTTATTATTTATAGCAAACATTCAAAGATCAACTAATTCCAATGTTAAATAAATCATTTGGAATAACTGGTAAAAAAAAGGAATCCTATCAAATTCCTTTTATGAAACAAACGTGATACTGATACTTAAACCAGGAAAAGTAAAAAACAGAAAAAGAAAATTATAGACCAATTTTATTAATGAAGATGGATGTAAAAATTCTAAATGAAACACTAGCTAAAGGATTACAACATTATCTTACAAAGATTATATATTATGATCAAGTGGGATTTGTACTAGAAATACAGGGATGGTTTAATGTAAGGAAAACTATTAACAAAATTGATTACATCAATAATAAAAGTTTTTAAAAATCATATGACTTTACTAATAGATGCAGAAAAAGCCTTTGATAACATTCAACACTCATTTTTATTTAAAAAAAAACACACACACTTGAAAGTATTGGTGTAAATGGATTTTTCCTTAAATTGATGAGAAAACATTTATCTAAGACCATCAGCAAGCATTATTTGTAATAGAGATAACCTAAAAGTAAGACCAGATGTGAAACGAGGAGGCTATCACCAATATTATTTGATATTGTGTTGCAAATCCTAGCAATAGCAGTAAGAGAAGAAAAAGAAATAGAAGGAATCAGAAGAGGGAACGAGGTAACAAAACTATCTCTTTTTGCAGACAATATGATGATATATTTGGAAAATCCCAGAGATTCAAAAAGTTAATTGAAACAATTAATAATTTTAGCAAAGTAGCAGAATATAAAACAGATCACATAAATCATCAGCATTCCTATATGTCATAAACAAAACTCTGCAAGAAGAGATAGTAAAAAAAAAAACTGAACCAAATACCCCACCTTTGCTACCACAGAAAGAGCTGCTATAAACATTTTTAGAACAAATAGGTTCTTTTCCTTTTTCCCTAATTATCTTTGGAAATAGACCAAGTAGCGATATTACTGAGTCAAAGGGTATAGGTAGTTTAATAACTCTTTGGGAATAACTCCAGATTGCTCTCCAAAATGTTTGAATCACTTCACAATTCCAACAATGAATTAGTGTTCCAATTTTTCCACATCCCCTCCAAAAATTGTCACTTTCCCTAGATGGTATAAAATAGCTGGGAGTACACTTGCCAAAACAAACTCAGGAAATATATAAACAAAATTATATTTAAAACTTTTTATACATGTAAATCAGATTTAAATAATTGGAGAAATATTAATTGTTCATGGGTAGGCAGAACCAAAATTAATAAAAATGACAATTTTACCCAAAATAATTTATATTATCCAATGCCATCCAAATTAAGTTGCCAATTTTTTTACTAAATAAAAAAATGATGAAATTCATTTGGAAAAACAATAAGTAAAAAATGTCAAAGGAAATAATAAAAAAATGTAAAGGAAGAAGTTTTAGCAGCCCCAGATCTTAAACTATATTATAAGGAAACAATTGTCAAGACTATCTGGTACTGGCTAAAAAAGAAAGGTAGATCAATGTAATAGAGTAGATATGCACTTTACAGCAGCAAATAAACATAATAACCTCATATTTGACAAATGTAAATACTTAAGATTTTTGGGATAAAAAGTCATTATTTGGTAAAAAATTTTTGGATAAACTGGAAATCAGGATGACGGAAAGTAGACATAGACCAATATCTTATACCATTTGCTAAGACAAGGTCAAAATGCATACATGACCTGAAAATAAAGAGAGATTTTACAGCAAAATTAGAACATTGAAAATATTACTTATAAGAATTATGGATGGGCAAACAATTTTTGAAAAAAAAAATAGGCAAAGCAAAGTTAGGTGTAAAATGGAAAATTTCAATTACTCTAAATTAAAAAGGGTTTTTTTTTGTACAAATAAAAGAAATGTAACCAAGATCAGAAAGAAAGAAAATTGCAGGTAGGGGAAATTTATAGACAGTTTATCAGATAAAGGTCTCATATCTAAAATATATAAAGAACTTTGCCAAATCTATAAGAATGTGAGTTATTCCCTAATTGATAAATGGTCAAAGGATATAAGCAGGTAGTTTTCCTTTGAAGAAATCAAAATAATTTATAGTCATATGAAAAAATGCTCTAAATCATTATTGATTAGAGAAATACAAATTAAAACAACCTTGAGATATCATTTCACACCTACCAGATTGCTAAAATGATAAAAGGGGAAAGTGACAATTGTTGGAGGGTATGTGGAAAAATTGGAACACTTTTATTGTTGGTGGAATTATGAAGTGAATCAACCATTTTCGAGAGCAATCTGGAGTTATTCCCAAAGAATTATTAAACTACCTATACCCTTTGACCCAGAAACACCACTAGTTGGTCTATTTCCAAAGATAATTAGGGGAAAAGGAAAATAATCTATTTGTTCTAAAAATGTTCATAGTAGCTTTTTTGTGGTGGCAAAGAACTGGACATTGCAGGGATGCCTATCAATTGGGGAATAGCTGAACAAGTTGTGGTAAATGATTGTAATGCAATGCTACTGTGCTATAGGAAATTATGGGCTCAAAGATTTTGAAAAAACATGGAAAGACTTGGATGAAATAATGAAGACCAAAATGAGCAGAACCAAGAGAACACTGTATACAGTAACAGCAATATTCTTTTAGGAATGATTTTGAACTAACAAGTTATTTTGACCATTATAAATAACCAAATTAACTACAAAGGACATATGACCAAAGACACTCTCCGCAGCCAGAGAAAGAAGTGATAAATAGATGTATATACACATATATGCATGTGTGTGTGAGTATGTGTGTGTATAATAGTAGCCATCTCTAGAGTGGAAGGGGGGGAAAGGAAAGAAAAAAAGAAATTTACATAATAATTTTGTATATTTGAAAGGAATGGCCAAGTTGTGCATGGTAGATTTGCAGTTTTATGTGTAATCATCTTTTTTTTTTATTGTACTATTATGGAAATGTTTGTTTTATCCCATAAATTAAAAATATAGTTTAATAATGAAAAGAAAGAAAGAAGGAATTTAAATAGGTCTTAGAAGTAATTGAATCCAATCTTTCATCCCATAACAGAATCTTCCTTGAAGCATCTTTGACAGAGAATTATCTATTCTCTGGTTGAATCCATTCACTCAGCTGTCACTCTGTGGCATCATATGGTGATGACCATTTTTGTTACTGAAGTACATATCATGGCTTAATCCTATGCTAAGCAATCCTAAGCAATTATGCTTTTCTAGTTAGTGTTACTTTTATCTCATATTCAATGTTACTGCCACTTCTGTCTGCTATCACTTGTCAATGATAATCAAGGGCAGAACTGAAGGCTCTCAGGAATTGTTAACTAAGTAACCTTAGTTTTTACTGGTTCAATATGGTCTGATCTGAGAATTATTTGGCATACTATAGTTATTTATTTATTTTTTTGCAACTCAGAGGTCTTTTCATTTATTTCTAGGTTTACAGTTGTGGTTCAGATGGTTATCATGTGAAATATCTAACCACTGAATAAACAGAGAATACTGTATTTTCTTTCTCTTATTTTATTCAACACACAACACTTTGACATGCCACTCTTTGTTATGTGTCTTTAGCTATGTGCCCCTTCTTCCTCCTTTTCTCACAATCACATTTTTGTATAATGACAAATGAAATAATGTATGTAAGCCACTCTCTAAACTTCAAAATTTCTACATAAATGTCAGTTCTTATTCTTATAGTCAGAAATTTATTTTTAGAGGCTCTTATTCTTTTTATCAAAATTTTTTTTCACTACAGTCTCATTTTTCTCTGAAATTAAAAAAATTATTCCTAAAATATAATATTCATTTGGGACCATGTCAATTGTTCTTCTTTTCCTATTATGAACTCCAAGATGACCTAATCACTTTTCCTCCACACTTCCCTATCACCAACCAGTTCTTCTTTGTTGGTCAAAATGATGACCATAATATCTATCCCCCTTGTTTATTCTACCTTTTCAGAGATTAAATTGTCAGCAGAACAAGTCAAGAATTTTTCAAGTGCTTAACTTTAGATAGGAAAAAAAGACTTTCAATAGATTTACGAAGAGTTGAAAACCCTACCATTACTATGTCCTTTAAGCTCTAACTAAAATCCTGTCTTTTACAGGAAGTCTTTTCCAAGCCCTCTTAATTCTAGTGCCTTTTCTCTTTTAATTATTTCCTATTTATCCTGTATATAGTTTGAACTGCACATTTGTTTGCTTTTTGTCTCCCCCATTAGATTGTGAGGACCTGGGGGCTATCTTTTGCTTATTTTTATATTCCTAGTGCTTAGCATAATGTCTGGCATGTAAATGCTTAATACATGTTTATTGACTGACTACTATACTCTCCTTCTGTGACAGTTTTGCAATCTACATTAGGAACATATCATCCGTATCCTTTTCCTAAGTGGTTAGTAGTATACTCCCATACTTCCACTGTTTCTTTCTCTTATAGTCTCACCCCATTCACTCTCTGGTTCATGGATTTTAGATTAAAGTATATATCTTCCTGACATGAAGAGTTTCTTTTGCACCCCCTTAGGTCTTAGAGAGTCAGCAGAGTAAAGTGGAAATAGAACTGGATTTATAATCAAAGGACCTAGCTTAAATTCCAACTTTGCCACTTGATGTATATGACAAATGACCTCGAGTAAGTAATTTAAACTCTATGTGCCTCTAAGTCCTCATCTGAAAATGAGAGAGTTGAACTTGACTACCTTGGAGTTCTCTTCCAGCTCTAAATCTCTGATCCTCTGATCTGTGTCTTCCGAACAAAATATATCTTTCTGTTGTGTTCCTATCATGAGTCCCGTGTGATTTCAATTCAGATTATGTTTAACTCTTGAAGGAAAAAATTCAAGTTCACTTTTCTATCCATAGCTTCAAATTTGGTATATAAATAATCAAGGCTATGGATTGTATTCCTGGTTTTCTTTCCTATTGTTTCCACCTCATAATACTGAGTCCTAGTTTTATAATTTTATATTGACATCTCCCATCCTCACTTGGAGATAGAGTTTTCCATCATATATAGGCTGCTCCCACTATTTTGAAAGGACCTGAACCTTTGAGAAGATAACTTCATACTTTGAGAAGAAGAATCATAAATCTGATTATATAGTTTCTCTCCCTTCTTTTTCTCTTCTGTGTCACTTTTCATTTGGTAACTTCATGACACCAAGTTTGAATCCTATTCTGTAGGTTCAGTTTCAAGTTTAACTATTAGTTTACTAGGGTATTACATTTTAGACAAAAGTGTTGTTGTTCAGTCGTTTTTCAGTCAAGTCAAACTTTTTTTTTTTGCTTTTCAGAGGGCAATTGGGCTTAAGTGACTTGCCCAAGGTCACACGACTAGGGTTATGTGTGTGTGTGTGTATGTGTGTGTGTGTGTGTGCATGTGTGTTAAATGTCTGAAGCTAGATTTGAACTCAGGTCCTCCTGACTTCAGGGGTGGTGCTTTATTCACTGTGCCACCTAGCTGCCCCATGTCAAACTCTTTGTGGCCCCATTTGGGGTTTTCTTGGCAAAAGTAGTGGCATGGTTTGCCATTTCCTTCTCCAGGTCATTTTACAGGTGAGGAAAATGAGACAAACAGTGACTTTCTCAGGTTCACACAGCTAGTAAGTATCTAAGGCCAGATTTTAACTCAGGAAGCAGAGTCTTTCAGTCTCCAGGCAGAGCACTATATCCACCATGCCACCTAGTCGTTCCTCCTCCAAAAGTAATAATACCTTAATCAAATATACTGCTCAACCATTCTAAACATCTGAGGTTTTACTGCAGGTTTAAAACATTACTTTAACCTTTACCTATGATGTTCAACACTTTCTAGAGTCATTGGGGAATGTGACATAATCTCCTATTTTAGAATCCAGGAAATAAGAAGATTGCTTGAAAAGGAGAGATCCAACAAAATGTGCTTACATATTGGACCATAAAGGGAAGGGAACTTTGAATTGCTTTAGCCCAACTTCCTTATTTTGCAGATAAGGCAAGTAAGGCTCAGAGAGGATAAGTGGCTAGAGCAGTGTCTCACAGCTAATCTGAGGCAAGATCATGTATTTAGAGCTGGAAGGGAGTTGAGAGGCCATCTTGTTTTACCCTCTCATTTGACAGATGAAGAACTGAGACCCAGAGGGATTAAGTGATTTTTCCCAAGGTCCAACAGTAAATAATAGAGCTAGAATTTGTACCCAGATCCTTTGATTTGAATCCTGTACTTTTCACTAAACCACATTGCCTCTGAGCAGAAAACAGATCCAATGATGCATTCCAGCCTTAGGAAAGTCTATTAGACTGTCACTTAGACACCTTAAAGAATAGTGAATTTACCGTATCAGATTGCATGCTATTTTGGGGAGGGAGGAGTGTAGGGAAGGAGAGAAAATTTAGAACTTAAAATCTTATAGAAGTGAATGTTGAAAACTAAAAACAAATAAATAAAATTTTTTTAAAAGAATAGTGAATTTGAATTATAAAATGTGCCAGTCTTTGTGAAACAGTCTCTATTAGAGTCTAAGATTTATTAAGGGGAGTTTAGTTTTGTCTGGGAATGGTTGTTAGCTAGTTTCAGATGATTAAAAAAAGTGTACTTACATTTAGAAAAATCATAAGGTAGCAACTTATTGCTTTAATCTGAATAAATTTTTATATCTTTCTTTCCCTTTTTTCCCCTTGACATCTAGGCTAGAAGCTGGCAGTTAACTAAAAGGTACTTTCTTGTGATTTCACTCTTAAGGAGAGTGATTTCATTCTAATTTACATGTTATAGTAACCAGTTACCTTATTTCCCCTTATTGATAACCTAGTCTTCAACTGAAGAACAAAAAAGAGAAAAAAATATTCAAATTAGAATGGACAAAATGCTGCCTTAGAGATCTTAATGTGAAATTACATTTTTTTTCATTCATCTTAAACTGGTTAGCAACCATTCTAAGATATTACCTGCCAAATTCCCTTCTTCTTGGTTGATATAGGAACAGCAGATTTTAAAAAATCCTTTTCAGGTTTGACGAAATGGTAAAAAAAAAAAATTAGAAGAAAATGAGTGAAATAACTTGTGATTTGGGGCATTTCAATAAATTGTGGGAGCAAAAGAAGGAATATACTCAAATTTTATTTAAACATATGGTACAAAAAAGAATAAGTACAAGGGGTTTGGGACTGAATGAATTTCAACAAAATCAAAGACCAGACTTATTTGGTTTGGTCTCAGGAGATATCTTTTAAATTCATTGGCATTAATCTAAGATCTACTGCAAAGAGGAAAAATAGAGAGATTCAGAAGATATAGATATTTATTCATTTACTTGATATTTACTGTATACATGATAAGTGCATTATAGTATTACTAAGTAAAAGTATGAAGGTGAAAATCGTTATTTTTTTATTATTATTCTCCCCGCCTCCCATTGATCCTGGGGATCAGGAAAGGCTCTGTGTAAAAAAGTATCATTTATTGGGCGGCTAGGTGGCGCAGTGAATAGAGTGTTGGCCCTGGAGTCAGAAGGACCTGAGTTTGGATCCGACCTCAGACACTTAACGCACACACAAACAAACAAAAAAAAAAATTCTAGCTGTGTAACCTTGGGCAAGTTACTTAACCCCAATTGCCCTCCAAAAAGCAAAAAAAAAAAAGTAACATTTGAGGTGACTTTTGAAGGATGTTGAAGCATTCAATGGTTAAAAGAGGAGGAGGGATCACATTATAGGCAAAGGGAACAATGAAAGAAAAAGACAGGAATATGAGAAGGTGTAGGGTGTGAATGAATGAAAAAAATGAAAAAGCACTTACTATGTGTCCAACTCTGTGCTAAGTGCTAGAGATACAAGTATAAAAGTGAGATAGTCCCTGCTCTCAAATAGCTCACATTCTAATAAGACAGAGGTTACTCAAGTTTGGATCACAAGTATAATTTAGGGATGGAGAATAGAATGTGTGGAGGAAAGTATCAGGTAAAGGAATCATGCCATTCTGTGGGGAACCTTGAAGAACAGAAAAGAATTTGTACTTTTCTTAGAAGACAATAGGAAAATAGTGAAGTTTTTTGAAGAAAATAATGATGTGACCAAATCTATGTATAAAAAAATCTAGCAGCCTAATAAATGATAGAAAAGGAAGGGAAGAGAGGTAGAAAGATTTGATTGTTGCAATAGTCCAGGAGAATCATATTAAGGGCATCAGCAGTGAGGATTGAGAGTCAGAAATGAGAACAAGAGATGCTGTGGAGATGGATTTGACTGGACTTAGTGAGTGATTGAATATAAAAAAAAAGAATCAAAGATAACGTGAGCTTTCCTTACTCGTACTATGGAGGGGTAAATGGGTCACAAACAGAATGGCAGTACTGTGGTTAAAAGAACTAGGTCTAGAATCAGAGGACCAGGATTTGGGTTCCCACTCTTTGACTTGTATGACATTGGACAAATCAGTTACCTCTCTGTCCTCTGGTTCTTTATCTCTTGAAGGAAGAAGACCTCTTAGATCCCTTTGCTCTTTACACCCATGTTTCTGCTGATTTTTTGAAAAACGGTTCACACTATTCACATGTGTGGAATTTGAGATGCTGATGGGTCAACCATTTTGGAGATATCTCATAGTCAGTTAAAGATGAAAGCCTGTGGCTCACAAGAAATGTCAAGGGTGGAGGCAGAGATTTAAGAATTGTCTACATAAGGATAATCACTAAAACCATCAAAGTGACTAGGATTGCCAAAGGGGCATAGAGAGAAAAAAAGGGACCCAGGAGACACTGTAGGGAAACACCTGTCTTAAGGGGTTATGAAGAAATCAAGGGAGCAGGGAAGGAGAAAGTGAAGGAATAGTTAAAGAGATAGCAGGAGAACCAGGAGAGCATGGTTATTTTGGAGCTGAGAGATGAGTGATTATGCAGTGTCATAGAGTGGTAGAGAGTATCAGTATCTGGAAAGGAAAAAGAGGATTAAGGACTGCCATCAGATTTTATAATTAGAGGTTCTTAGTGACCACTAGGAGAGTAGTTTCAGTAAAGTGGTGAGGATGGGAGTTAGTCAGTCAACATACATTTATTAAGTGCTTACTATTTGCCCAGGCACTGTGATAACCCAACTATTTTGAAAGACAAAGCATTGCCATAAGATTGGTACACAGCTTAAATAGATCTGAATCTAGATTACTGTTTATAGAAAAACATAGAGATTCAGTGTATACGAATTCATCATAATGTATTTAAAAATATGGAGAATTAACTTAGCATGTCCTCCCATAGGACTCAAAAGACAGTAATGAAATTCTTTCAGGAGCAAACAAAATGTGTTATTTGTCTCTTTGTATTTTATTAGGGCACTGGAGAAATACAAACAGCTGATATAGAAATTTTCCTTTCTTTTTATCTTGCAGTAGCATTAAGGTCAAAGTGGAGGGCTGTTACCTTACTGCATATGATATCTGCCTTGAACTTTGGATTAAGGTAATTAGCCAATCCCCAATAGATAAATGGTCAAAGATATGAACAGATAGATCTGTAAGAAGTCCAAGCTATCAACAGTCACATAAAAAAATGCTCCAAGTCACTAATAATGAGAGAAATGAGCTTTATAACAACTCTGGCATTCAACCTCACACTCACCAAATAGGCTAAGATAACAAAAAATAATTTGCAAGTGTTGGAGGAAGAATGGGAGGGTAGGTATACTAATAGATTGTTGGTGGAACTGTGAGCTAGCTCAGCCATTCTGGAAAGCCGTTTGGAACTATACCCCAAAAGTAATTAAATTGTGCATATCCATTGACTGAGCAATATCGCCATTAGACATATACTCCAAAGAGAACAAAGAAAGAAGAAAATGGTTTATGTGTATAAAATATTTATAACAGTACTTTTTGCTATGGCAAAAAAAATGGAAATTAAGGGTACACCCACCAATTAGGGAATGATTGAACAAATGGTGGTAAATGAATGTAATGTGATATTACTTTCATGTAAGATATAATAGATGGGATGGAGTCAGAAAAATATGGGGAGACATATATGGACTGATGCAGAGTGAAATTAGCAGAACCAGAACAATTTATAAGAGTAACAACATTGTAAAGTAAAACAGCTTTGAAAGACTTAAGAATTCTCATCAGTACAATGATTAACCACCATTTCAGAGGACTATTGATAAAGCATGTTATCCATCACCTGATGAGATGTGGTGAATTAGATGGGGTAGGTTATATACAATATATATTGACAGATTTGTTTTACTTGACCATGCTTATTTATTATAAAGAAGGGATATCTTTTAATGAGAGGAGAGGGGATTAGTATTAAGAAAAGAAAGAAAGGGGCGGCTAGGTGGCTCAGTGAGTAGAGCACCGGCCCTGGAGTCAGAAAGACCTGAGTTCAGATCTGGCCTCAGACACTTAACATACACAAACAAAAACTTAGCCGTGTAACCTTGGGCAAGTTACTTAACTCCAACTGCCCTGCAAAAAAAAAAGAAAGAAAAGAAAGAAGTCATTACAGAATTTTTTTTTAATGCAGTCCTATTCTGATCAATCAGTTGTTGTTTCCATATTCCTTTGAATATTTACAGACACTTGGGGGAGGGGGGGAGTGGAACACCTCTTTTTCTGAATTCAGGGAATTGTACCTATTCACATTGCCCTTCCCAACTTGTAAAATCCCTAATCTTCCCTCCAATTACCTAATTGTTAGATTATCTGATGTTATATAATTAGTTGGATTCATTTGATTGTTTTTAATGTATAAAAGTCTGTCTCCCCTGTATTCAAGGGCCAGGCCTAAGCTGAAGAGATCTGGGCCCACTTTGATAGGCAATTGGCATGCATTGCTTAATAAATTAATGCTCAGAAAAAAATGCACATAAGAATATAAAAGAAGATTCAGAAGAAGACATAGACAAGGAAGGAGAGCTTTAAAACTAACATGTTGAATGTCTTATATTTTATTTAAATGTAGTCATACATAATAGAGATTTGTAGTTTGAGCAAAATTCTCTGTGTCATTCTGTGTAAATGGAAATGCACATGTTTGATGTTTGCTAAGTGCAAAACAAAACAAAAAAAAACGTTTAAATAGAAATTCTCCTCTCTTCTACCTAAAGTACCTCTCTCTCTCTCTCTCTCTCTCTCCCTCCCTCCCTTCCTCCCTCTTCCCCTCTCTCCACCTCTGCTTCTTAGAATCCCTTCAAGACTCAGCTTAGATTTCACCTTCTGCAGGTAGCCTTTCTAAGACCACCCCAACTCCCAGTACCAATGCATTTCCTCTGAGACTACCTTCCATCTATTCTGTAGATTTCTTCTAAGTATATAGCTATGTATGGGTCACCTCCCCATTATAATGTGAATTTCTTGAAGACTGGAGCTATGTTTTTGCCTTTCTTTGAAACTCTTTGCTTAGCACAGTGCCTGGCTTGAAGAAAGTTGATTGTTTCATTGACTTTGGAATGAGGCTAGAGGAGTGAGCTAGGTAGGAACATGTTTTTGAAAACATAATTAATACACCATAAAGTGTGATTCACTTCCCTGAATTTAATTCAGAGTCAATTTTTCAGAAATTCAGTTATTATTTCATAAGGTAAAGTTTTCCTATAAAATTATCCATTTACCAACCTGAGAATTAATCAATCAACAAGCATTTATTAATCACCCCCTTTGAATTAGCACTGTGCTTGGTGCTGGGGATAACAAGGACAAAAAAGAAACCATCTCCGCCCTTGAGGAACTTACATTCTATTTGAAGAAACAACATTTACACCTATCAGCATCTACAAGATATAAACAAAACAAACACCAGGTAAGTGGGCAGGGCAAGGTTTAAGAAGGTTTAAGATCAGGCAAGGCTTTAGTGAGGAAGGGGTACTTGGGATGTACTTGGAAGTAAACAAAAGATTCTCAGAGGCCCAGGCTAGGAGGTGGTGCATGTTTGTTTGTGACTATTTGCTCATGACTGAAACAAACTGACTTAGGAGTCTAAAATGATTCAATCTTGGGTATGAAGGGTTCTTCATATTTTTAATAAGTAAATAAAAATAGGAGACCATTAGGTTTTTATTTCCAAAACCCCCCTCCAAAACTTTACTTTTCTTCAGCTAGATGCAGTGTAGTAAAGTGTAAAAAAACATGCTGGATTTTGAGTTAGAGGACATGGGTTTAAACGCTAAGTTTACTACTTACAGCCTATGTGACCTTGGGTATGACTTCACTTCTCTGGGCCTCCGTTTTCCCATGTCTAAAATAAGGGGGTTGGACTAGATAACTCCTATGGATCTTTCCACTCTAAATCTCTGATCCTCTGATCCTATTTGTGAATTTGGGGAAGACATTTAACTTCTTAGGCCCTAGTGTCCTAATTGGTAAAATGAGGGAATTATAGTAGAAGATCTCTAGGATGTCTTTCAGGTCTAAGTCAGTGATTTTAAGTTAGGTGGGATGTGGTTACATCGTTCTGGAGACTATTATCCGTCAATGCATAGCTTAGGGTAGTTAATTAGGGAAGCACCCTGGATCTGTTTGTCAATAGAGCAAAAACTACTACCCCTTACCTAAATCTGTGACCCTGTTTTATAGTGGAAAGGGTAGAGTTGAAAGACCTAGGTCTGAATCCCAATGCAAACCTTATTAACCATGGGACTATGAGCAGACTAAACTTCCCTGAGTCTCTTTCCTCATCTGTAAAGTGAAGATAATTATAATACAGCTACCTGCCTCAAAGGATTTCTATGAGGAAAGTGTTTTGTAAACCTTAAGGAAAAGTTATTAATGGAGTAAACCTTTAAACTGAGGGAAAGCATGCTATAGTGAAAACTGGTTTCTAGATCAGAACATCAAGACCTTCCACTGACAGGACTGATGACCCTGGGAAAATAATTTCTCTCTCAGTGACCAAGCCAACTTTCTAAAACTATGAGATGTAGAATAGTTATTGATCTACATTTGTAGAAGGAGCTTCTTCACTAGGAATTCCCTATACTGATGAAATTACAAGAATGGACAAGAGAAACCATTGGAAAAACCCCATAAAACTTAAAGTGCTATATCAATGTGAGGTTTCAGCATTACATTTAATAAGTATCTTTTGTATATTACCATATGTACCAATTTTTCCTGGTGTCCATCACAATACTTTCTAGGGAAACAACCACAACACAACAACAACCCTAGTCCTCTGTTGAGCTTCCTATTTGGTTAGTACCGCCATCCATCACCTTGACTCCAAGTACAGAAAGTAGCTATTTGCTAAGCCTTCTGTGTATGTTGGTACCCAAAATAAAAAAGAAAGCTTCCTCTGATCTAAATAAATTATTACTTTTCCTTTGAAATAAAGAATTAAGCTGAGGGTGGAATTGCTGAACCCGTGACCTTGTTTCCTTGACACTTTAAGGTCACTAAATGAGGGAAAGAGGTGACAGAATTACACAGAAAAACATCCTCCTTAGGCCTCTTACCGCTCAGGATAACCTCTTTTAACCTGTTTTCTATTGAGCCTATAGCTCCCTTTCTGGGACTCAGCTGCTGACTGATAATTAGACTTAATAAGAGAACAAGAGTTTCCTGAGGCAATCTAGGCAACATCCCATTTACTGGCAGCTGGGCCTCTGCTGATTGTCAGAAAGCAGGCTTTTAACCCCAAGTTTGCCATCTATCAGGAAGGACTCAGATGGGTGTTTACACCATATTGGTGGCATTTTATTTTACTTTGCCGATATCTAAACTGGTTTCTTAAACACTGAGGACAACTGTAATGTGGGTCTTCTACTTGTAGTTGCCAATTTTTAATGAAGAGAAATCAATCAATAAGCAAAATAGTTTGGGACTATTTGAGAGGAGAGGGAAAGAGTTAACTGTTATTACGGGCATATAAATTCTGTTGTTCTATTCCTGTTTTTAAGTTGGTCATTCTTCCTCAGATCTTCACTTGCTCCTGACAATTTTATTCTATTTACTCTTGACCACATCTGCCATGTTAAGAAGAAACAAGAGAGGAGAACCTTTGGCTTTTGGCATTACTGATAGCATTCACATTTTACAAAACATAATTTGCAAATTGGCAAGGTTGTCTTACCTCCCTAGCCAAAGGTTTCCTCTTTGATGTAATCATCATCTCAGATAGGTTATGGTAAGTTAGGGACCCATGATTTAATTGGTAAAGGGAATTTCCAAGAGAGGAAACTCTCTCTATCAATGCAGGTTAGCAACTCCTTTGTAACTTAGGTTTTAAGAAGTTTGTCTGGGACACTGAGAGGTTAAGCAACTTGCCTCTGATCAAATGGCCAGAACAGAGGCAGAAATTGAATTCAAGTCTTCCTGACTCTATCTCTATCCACATTTTATGATATCTAGCTCTATATGTTAAGAAACTATGGTTTGGATGTGAATTGATTCTTCACTCACACAGATCACAACCTCTCTGTTGCTGTGGTAAAAAAAAAATCATTTCCAAGGAGTAAGACTAGTGACAAGTCTCCTCAAACTTAACTAGGCTGGTCATCACATGACAGAAAGACAGTACATACCTGGGCCCATACTTAAAATCTTCCCAGTGGTAGTATTCCACTAACAAAGTCTTTGAGAACCCAAAGCTACAATGGAGCATAAGAGTAGGACTTAAGTGAAGGTGTGGTAGCTAATAGGGAGCCAACAGGCCAATTCTCCCCAAACAATCTATGTTGTTTTATTATTCAATAAAATGTCACCATTTGACACCAGTGTCTTTGTAATCAACAGCAACTGTAAATATAACCTTTGCCACATCCAGTAAGTGTAGCAAGCCAGAACCAAAGATAGGAAGTACCCTAGAGTATGCTATCATTCTGGTTTCATAAATATAGGCATTGTCAGGGCCTTTTTTTCTTAAGTCTGTAAGAAGACTCAGATTAAGTGATTTGCTTAAGGTCATATGGGTAGCAGAACCAGGATTTTCTGACATTAAGTCCTGTGATCATTTATACCACATTACTGTATAGGTACAGATAAATAAAAATTCTATTTTATGGTGTTATGTATGCATATATAAACACACATTTACCCCCCCTATTTTATATATTATATTACATAGAGACAAATATGCACATGTGTGTATATACACGTATGAATGTATGTATCCTGGTGTCATTTCACTATAAAAAGCTCCCAGAGGACAGAGATTATCATTTAATTGAAAAACATTTAAGTACCTTTTGCATATAGAACACTGCAGTAGGGCTTAGAAAAATAGAAAATTTAGCTGAATCCCTGACTCCCACAGTCTATAGAGGGATAAGACAAAATGACCAGTACATGATGCATAATATAAATGAATCAGAGAGTCATGAAACAAAATGTTATATGGAGTCCTAGAAAGAAGGTTACATCTATCTACCTGCTTTGCTTTATGTGTCATAAAGATGGGAACTATATGTTGTGGACATTCTATAAACTCCCACAGTACCTAGTATAACTGGTTGTAGCATTCAAAAATATCTCTTGATGATGACTAATACCTTAAAAAGAATAGGCCTGGCTAATGACCAACATGACTTTGTGAAGAACACATTTTCTCAGGTTAACTTTGTCATCTAGATCTGATAAACCTGATTTACCCAGATGGAGCAGTAAGTTGAATCTGGATGTTTTTTACCCTAAGAAGGCAATTGATTTTGTATCATGCAACGTACTTATCAACAGTTTGGTAATATATTGCCTGGAATATTGAACTTAGTGGTTATCCATGGACCAGTACAAATCTATTATGATACAGTACTCAGTTCTGTGCCCTGAACTTACAACCAGAGTTATTTAGTATTAGTTTTGTTTTGTTGTTGTTTTAGTAATTCTTGTATAGAAAAAGAGTAAGCGTATTGATTATGGTTCTAGTAGCCTAAAGTTCTATTTATTTTTAGAATTATTGATGTAACTATACATAATATTGTGTCTTTTTACATTTATATCTCTCTGTGGAAATGTAGATTCATGTTTCTACATAATTATGTATATGGATATGTGAAATGGAGTTTCTTTCATAGTTCATTGGAAGTGACCCTGGTTCTTGGAGGCCATACCAAGTGATCAGCAGATTTTAACAAGCTGGAAAAGTTTCAAGTATGTGCTTGTCAACAGACTCGGATTATCCAAAGACCAACCTAGCTAAATTCAGAGAGGCAACATAATATGGTGAAAAGTGTACTAAGTAACTAGGTGACACAGAAGATAGAATATTGGAGTCGGAGGCAGGAAGATCTGAATTCAAATCCCGCCTCAGGTACTTATTATCTGTGTGACTCCGGGTATGTCACTTAGAGATTCAGTCTTTCCATCTATAAAATGGGGACAATAACAGCACCAGGGTGTTGTGAGGATGAAATGAAATGATATATTGGTAAAGACACTTTCCATACCTTAAAGAACTATGTAAATGACAGCCATATTATTATTATTGTTATTATTGTTATGGAGAATTGTTATTCAGTCATTTTAGTTGTGTCTGACTCTTCATGACCTCACTTGGGGTTTTCTTGGCAAAGATATTGGAGTAGTTTGCCAGTTCCTTCTCTAGCTCATTTTATAGATTAGGAAATTGAGGCAGATAGGATTAAGTGACTTGCTTAGGGTCACACAGCTAGTAAGTGTCTGAGGACAGATTTGGACTCAGGAAGATGAATCTTTCTGACTTCAGACAGTGCTGTATCTCCTTAGTCACCTAACTGGCCCCTAAGAATAAATATTTACTGACTGGCCAAGCCTTGAATCAAGCAAGTAAATATATTCTATATAAGGTGAGTCTTTAACTCTGGACCTGGCACTCTATCCACTGCACCGCCTAGATGTCCCCATTATGGAGAGACTTGGGATCAATTTATATTTATGACATTTACTAATTTATTAATTTAACAACACATTTTATAAGTTTATAACCTTGAAAAACCCTTAATACAGAATGTCTCCCTTTTCTTTAATCACTTTTTCTATGTTATTTGGCATAGCATTCACAAGATTTCGATACTATCTTCAATTTTTCATCATGAAACCATACTTCTGACATTGGATAATAAGCATACTTTTCATAAACATTTCTCCAAGTCTGGCCTTAATTTGACCTACCTTCTTTTTTTTTGCTTTTTGGAGGGCAATTGGGGTTAAGTGACTTGCCCAAGGTCACATGGCTAGTTTGTGTGTGTGTGTGTGTGTGTGTGTGTGTGTGTGTGTGTGTGTGTGTGTGTGTTAAGTGTCTGAGGCTGGATCCAAACCTAGGTCCTCCTGACTCCAGGGCCAGCGCTCTACTCACTGTGCCACCTAGCTGTCCCCTTTCCATTTTTTTTTTAATTTTTGGAGGGCAATTGGGGTTAAGTAACTTGCCCAAGGTTGACCTACCTATTTTCAAAGGGATTTAAATCAGGTGAGTTCCCAGACCACTGAAGCCCATTTATCTCGATCTCTTATTTTTTAATTTTTTAACTCCATCCCATTCTTGAGAACACAACAAGTGGAGCAATTAAATGCATGAATATGGCACAAAACCCAGCACTCAACTGATACAGAACTAATTAAAACCATCTCCATGAAGTTTCACCTCATCAAGGTCAAATGCACTGTCAGTCTAGTGTCAGTAGAAGAACATACATTTCTTAACCATACTGTCACAAAAATGAAACCACATCAAAAGTATTTTTGTCCCCCTTCCCAAATTCACAAATCACTGTACTAACTATATAATTATGGCCTAGACACTTAGAATCATAGATTTAGAGCTAAAAGAGATCTTGTATCATCTAGTACAAGCTTCTCATCTTAGAGGGGAGAAAGCTGAGTCATAGCTAGGTTAAGTGTCTACATCCCCTTCATCCCCTTCCCCCCACCAGTGCCTCAGTTTGCTCATTTGCAAAACAGGGATAACAATCCTATAGAATTACCTCATGAGTTTTCCATCAGGATCAAATGAGATAATTATGTAAAGTGCACCATAAACATCACCAGCTGTTATTATTCATATCATCAGGTTGATCACAGGAAAATGAATTTTGCTGCTATAGCAACTCTCAGGGAACATCTATTAAGGTATAGAAAAGTTATGATCTGAACCCATTATTAAGACTGATGGAATAATAGAGCCTGGAAGTATTAAAGTATGCATGTATAAATAGTTCTAGTCCATTAAAATGGTGGTGTAAAAATTGTTGGGGAGCCTGGTTCTTCCACATATATGCCAGTAAAAATCTAAAAAGAGTACCAGATCAAGAAATCCAAAGAGAAAGACTAATAAGCTCCTTCTAGCTTACTACCTCAGGACTATACAACAAGACACCAAGAAGCTTGTTAGCACTGGAAAAACCAGCTTGAGCATAGGCAAACAAGTCAGAAACCCACCATCGCTTGGGCCAGAGACACAAGGGAAATCTTAATTATCATTCTTAATGGGCAGGAAGCCTTTGGTTTCCAGGTGGAAAAGTGTCAGTAGGGTCAGAAAACTAAAGCATGATAACCTAAGAAACTCTAAAAGCCCTTGAAGACGACAGCACCATAAACCTAGATAATCCATGAAGACCATAAAGCTTATAGTGCTCTAAGAATAGACACTCAGGGGAGATATAAATCAGCAGTAAAGACTCAAGAAACTGAGGTTAGCTCCAAAATGAGCCTGAGCATTCAAACCAAAAACACAGGAGTTAGAACTTGGCTGTGACACAAAGTCGGAGATCAGGAAATGTGGTCACAAACATGAACTAACAGAAGATATTAAACACTATGAAGAAATAATATGAGTCAAGAGATTCCTAAGAGGTAAACCAAAGGAAAAAAGCAACTCTAACAATTACTAGCAGAAAATCAGAAAGAAAAAAAAATAGCTTGATTGCAGAGACTGTAAGTGTACCTGGAAGAAATTAAGCAAGAGGAAAAAGAGACGTTATAAATAGAAGACTGAACTCTGGAGGTGAAAAGTGGAAGAAGAATAAATAGCTTAAAGAAGATGAGAAAACTTTACACAAGTGACAGACTTTCTGAAAATTAGAATGGATTAAACTGAAGTCAATGACTCTATGAGACTAAAAAAAATAGAATGAGATAAAAAATTGAAATTAACAAAGAAAATGTAAAGTATCTCCTATCAAAACAACAAATCCAGATGAGGTCATTTAAGACTTATCTTATTTCCTAATAACTATTTCCAAACAAAAAACCATGGATAACATATTTCAAAAAGTCATTTAAAGGGGAGCTAGGTGACACAGTGAATAGAGCACCGGCCCTGGAGTCAGGAGAACCTGAGTTCAAATCCGGCCTCAGACACTTAACACTCACTAGCTGTGTGACCTTGGGCAAGTCACTTAACTTCAACTGCCCCTCCAAAATGCAAAAAAAAAAAAATCTTTAGGGGCAGCTAGGTGTTGCAGTGAGTAAGAGCGCTGGCCCTGGAGTCTGGAGGGCTGGGGATTGGTTCTGGCCTCAGAAAATGAGCACCCACACATAAATAATGACTGGCCATGTAACCTTGAGCAAGTTACTTAATCCCAATTGCTATATATATAAAAAAAAAGTCATTTAAAAATTGCTCAAATCTATTACGATCATAAGGCAAAGTGAAAATAGAAAGAATTCATCAATCACATACAGAAAAAAAAAAAGTTTTAGGTTTTCACCCTAAAGTTGAAGATATCCAGGAATGTCATAGCCAAAACTCAAAGCTCACAGGTGAAAAAATAAAATACTCCAAGTAGCCAGAAACAAAGAGTTCAAGACCAAGGAACCACAGTTAGGATCACATAAGACCTTGCTGCTACTAAAAGAGATAGAAAATCTTGGAATACAATATTCCAAAAAGGCAAAATAAAAAAGGATTTTAAAAGAATAACTTGTGATGAAAAACTAAGTATCATCTTCTAGGGTAAAATTGGACATAAAATACAACAAAATAGTTTGTTTTTTATATTTTTTACTTCAAATTTAAGTTAAAAAAATTCTCTCTCTCCCCATTTGGAAAAAAGAAAACAAAAACAAAATCCTTGTAACAAATAGCTATAGTCAAACAAAATTAATTCTCATATTATCTATGTCATATATATATATATGTATAAGTATATGTGTGTATATGTATATAGTCTCATTCGCATTCTGAGCCTATCTCTCAGCAGGGGGATGTCATGCATTATTAACTATCCTCTGAAATCATAGTTGGTCATTGCATTGGTCTGAGTTCTTAA
This sequence comes from Gymnobelideus leadbeateri, assembly GCA_011680675.1. Classification (NCBI taxonomy): domain Eukaryota; kingdom Metazoa; phylum Chordata; class Mammalia; order Diprotodontia; family Petauridae; genus Gymnobelideus; species Gymnobelideus leadbeateri. Next base: position 64,417 of record WOXC01002895.1, on the reverse strand, counting down.
GTCATTTAAAGTTGTCGAATTGAAACAATTAAAGTGAGGTGCCAGAACAGAACTTATTATATTTCAAGCAAATTCAAAAAAGGAAGGGTAGCAACTATGACTTCAAATAAGCCAACAGTAAAAATAAATATGTTGGGGCGGCTAGGTGGCACAGTGAGTGGAGCGTCGGCCCTGGAGTCAGAAGGACCTGAGTTCAGATCCAGCCTCAGACACTTAACACACACAAAACAAAAACCTAGCTGTGTGACCTTGGGCAAGTTACTTAACCCCAATTGCCCTCAAAAAAAAAAAGTTTTTTTAAAAAAGAGGTAAGGGATAATATCAGTACTTAATACATGTGCTCTAAATGTCCCACAGAATCTAAGTAAAGTTCCTCAAATTATAGAGAAGAATAGTTATTAGGCAACTCAATGTACCCTTTTCAAACCTAGGCAAACCTAATAAAGAGAAAAATAGGGAAGAAGTCAAACATCTTAAAGGAATTCTAGAAAAACTAAATGTCATAGATCTATGACAATTATTGAATTAAAATAGAAATGAATGTTCATACTGCATAGCTGTGAATGGTACTTTTACAAATATTGACCATGGGCCAGGGCATAAAAACCTCAAAAAATAAATTCAGAAAACAGAAAAAAATTAGGCATGTTCTTTATAGAACATAATACAATAGGCATATTTAATAAAGGTCCTTTGAAGAAAGTATTGAAAGTAAAATGAACACTAAATAATTTAATCCTAAAGAACTGGTGAATCAAAGAGCAAATCATAGATATAATAGATCATTTCCTCAAAAAAATAACAACAATAAAAAACAGTCCAAATTTTTTAGGATACAGTTAAAGCAGTTCTTAACTTTGGGCCCATGAAGTTAAAAAATATTTTGGTAGCTGTTTCAATATAATTGCATTTCTTTGTCATCATATATGTTTTATTTTATATATTTAAAATATTATTCTAAAAAGCATTCCATGGGCTTCACTAGACTACCAAAAAAGCATCCATGCCACAAAACTTTCAGAATCCCTACTTTAAATATTTTCATCAACAAAAGAAAGAATAGATTAATGAATTAGACATGAAACTAATAAATTAGAAAAGTAGGGGAGAAAACCCCAGCTAAATGCAAAAACATAATGTCTGAAGATCAAAGAAGAGATTAATGAAATTGATAGCAAAAAGTGAGAAATAAAATTACACGGGGTTTTTAAATAAATATATTAAAGTAGCAAATTTGTTAGTTCACTTGATTTAAAAAGAAAAGGAAAAGGAAATTGTCAATGCAAAAAAAAGAACGTAAAACAAATGGAAAGGAAGTAAAGGAAATTATTTAAAATTTTTTTCCAATTACATGTTAACAAAGCATATAATTTTAATGAAGTGATGAATAGATTAGAAAAAATGAAATATAGATCAAGAAGCAAAGAAATTAAACAGAACAAGAATTGAAAAATTAAAAACCTAACATCAGAAATAGAAATTGGACAAGATATAAATGAATTCTCAAAGGAAAAAAAAAGCTTAGGACCACATAGATTTATAAGTGAATTCTACCCAACATCGAAGAAAAAAATTAATTCCAATATTGTACAAAGTATTTACAGAATTAAGATAAGAAAGAATCATACAAATTGCTTCTGGATCACTGAGAATCATTGTCTTAGTGAAAATATTTTAATGACAGTCTAATTTTTGCTATCAATTGCTATACCGTGTGGTCATTGTCCATCAGTTTGAAACTACTCTCTGCTCTGCCAGAAAATGTTCTTCTCTTTCAGACGGTATACTGGATAGAATGATGTGCTTGGAATATGGGAGTTTAAGCCCTACCTAAACACTTAGCTATGTAACCTGGGATAAGTCACTTAACCTCTCCCAGAATCTCCCAGATTCTGCTTACTCATCTATAAAATGGGGATAATAAGAGTCCCTAGCTCAAATATGATAATTTCTGTAAAGCTCTTAATAAACCTTAAAGGACTATGTAGGTGTTATGTATTATTACATGCTTCTTCTAGAACCTTTTCTCTGTCTGAATCATCCAACTTCATTCCAGCTGCCAAAAGAATCAGGTTGTAGTTACTTATCTAGGCACATATATTTGAGATATGTGATTAATTTTGGAAGATAAACAATATGTGTTCAGTGTTGATGCTATTTACACATTTAGGAGTCACAGAGTACATCAACCATTACATAGAACACAAGACATTTTTAGTATCTATTCTAGAGTTTAAGAATCCTTCTTCCCTCCCAGTCATTTACCAATATGTGACTCAGAGAACTAAATTGGTCCATAATTTTTACAATACTAACAGAATGTCTCAGCCTGAAAATATCTACCACAAGTTTTTGTGATTCTTTTCTTCTTTTTATCTGAACCTTGGTTAGAAATACTGATTCAATTTAAAAATTGAATTTTCTGAAAGGATAATCTACTATGATTGTAGTTGGGTTTTTTTGAAGAGATATTTCTACTTTAATTTCATGGTACAAAATCACAAATTATTTAACATGCATATGTTATCCAAGAAAAAAACTGTCTGTGATTTCATCAGCTTTGGGAGCTCTTTCTGCCAGTGTATCTCTCAACCACAGAACTTTGCTTCTGAGGCATATAGATGTTATAGTTATATGATTATAGTTTTAGAACTGGAATGGACCTCAGAGGCAAACTAGTTAGCTCTATATGCTTTACAGATGAGGAAACTGAGGCCTTGGGAGGTTAGATAATGTGCCCAAGGTCATATAACTAGTAAAAGTCAAAGGCAGGACCTGAAGAGGTCTTCCCAACTCCAAGCACTACTAATTTCTACTACCAGATTGCATATAACAAGTGTATTACAGAATTAAATAATTCAGTCAAACTGATTCTTGTTAATTAAACTAATGTAGTTCCTTCCACACTCTCCTCCCACTCCCTTTCTAGGGAACTCTTTTTTTTGCTATGGTTCCTGGAAAATAACCAGACCCCAAAATACTCAGGAGAATATTCTTCTTCTTCTTTGGCCCAGCAATACCACTGCTAGGTCTGTATCCCAAAGAGGTTTTTAAAAGAGGTTGGGGTGAAGAGCACCTATTTGTACAAAAATGTTTATAGCAGCTCTTTTTGTGGTAGCTAAGGATTGGAAGTTGAGAGGATACCCATCAGTTGAGGAATGGCTGAACAAGTTGTGGTATATGATTGTAATGGATATTATAAGAAATGACAAGCAGGATGATTTCAGGATTTACATGAACTGATGCTGAGTGAAGTGAGCAGAACCAGGAGATCACCATACTCAGTAGCAGTAACATTGTACAACAAAAAACTGTTAATGACTTGGCTATTCTTAGCAATATGATGATCCAAGACAATCCCAAAGGACTCATAATGAAAAATACTATCTGCCTCCAGAGAAAGAACTGAAGTTGTCTGAATACAGACTGAACTGTATACTATTTTTCACTTTCTCTTTTTGAGTCTTCTTACATAAAATGACTACTATGAAAATGTTTTACATGATTTACATTTATTACCGATATCGAATTGCTTACCATCTCAGGGAGGGAGTATTAGGGAGGGAAAAGAGGGAAGGATAAAATTTTGGACTCAAAACTTAAAAAAAAAGAATGTTAAAACTGTTTTTACATGTAATTGAATGAAAGATGAAATATTATTTTTTTTTTGGTTTTTGGAGGGCAATTGGGATTAAGTAACTTGCCCAAGGCCACACGGCTAGGTTTTTATTTGTCTGTGCGTTAAGTGTCTGAGGCCGGATCCGAACTCAGGTCCTTCTGACTCCAGGGCCAACGCTCTACTCACTACGACACCTAGCAGCCCCCACATGAAATATTATTTAAAAAGAATTTTCTTGTTCTTGGTAAATAGCATTGGGAGGTAAATACAATTTTTTATTGAGGATAGGACTAAAGGATACTACACATGCTATGGGGTCTTGTTAGATATTTAACATAGTGATAGGGACTGGGCCTCTGATTTCATTGGAATAGAGAATTCCCAGATGAGGAAATTCATATCAATACTGGCCCATACCTTCTCTACAATATATATTATCTTAGAGAGTTGACCATAGCATAACTAAGAGATTGAATGACTTGCCTAGGCTTTCAAAGACAGTATGTCTCTGAGGTTGCACTTGACCTTGGGGTTTCCTGGCTCCAAGGCCAGCTCTCTACACTCTATCATGCTTCATCTCATCAGATTTTTATTATGGATAATTATTATAATTAGAGAGACAAATCTGATTTGTCCAATCAAATAACTGAATTTGTATAATGAAGTCAGTTATAATAGACTTCTAGTATGTATTTGTTTTTAAGATGGGGACTATCCCATTCTCAAGTTCTTGTTTAATAGCCTCTCACACAATCATCTCAAGCTAATTTGGGAGTCTTTGTTGCCTCTCTTTGCTGTTAATTATTGATCTAACAGATTTCTAAGACCTTTTGGCAGAACTTGCAAAATAAACACTCTTGAATCACTTCTCAATAAATGTCCTTAACTTTTTCATTCTCCCCAATGCCTACCTAAGGCACCTTAAAATATACAGACACTTCCTTATGGAATCAGGAAAGCAAACTAGTTCCCTTGATACCAAATTTGCCCGTGGTCTCTTAGGGCAATCCACTTGAAGGGAGAAGAGAGGGCAGATCCCAAGACACCTCAAGGCTAATGCTGGTGAGACCATGGGAAAAAATGTATGTGGCAGAGAACTTAAGTGAGGTGTAGCTTCGGTAAAGCGGTCAATTTAATGGCTTCCTATTCAAAATAATCAATCTAACTAAATATATACTAAACTCGGTTGTTTCTAGGCTGCACAAAGTGCAAGTGATGTCAGCATCATCTAAATTGCAGTAGCCTGGGACAAATCCCCTATTGTCGCACATTGTCTAGTTATACTTTTGTGTCTCCTCTGTCTTACCTATCCCATGAAGCTGCTGGCACTTGAGAAGAATTAAGATTTTAACAATGAAGTTTTAAAAACATGTCACCCTACCTTCACTGTGATTGTATTTTTCAGTTACCAGGATAACCCTGAGCAAGTAGGAGCTCTTCTTGCATAGCCAGGATTTCTCCCTTCTGATTGCCACTTTGTATTGTCTTCACTGTAGGACAATTAGCAGAGAGGATGAATCTGCTCAGCTAGCTGCAGTGAAACCTGCTGCCATCATGCTATTAAACAAAATCAGCAATCTGCTACTAGTTAACTTCTGGTGTCTGTTCAGCTGACTCAGGGTCATACTATTCTTCAACCATTTTAGAAATGCACACAGTTCAGTCAAACAGCCTGAACTACTGTTGAACTGCAATGACAAACTTTGCAGCACCCTCATGATGCAGCTGAGTTAAGAGGCAAGGCAAAAAGCCAGAGAAATAACTCTGTGTAGTTGCAAGAGCCACAGAATAAAAGCTTACCCCTCACCCTATACTGACATAGAGCAAAATCAAGCCAATGAACTTTGCAAATTCCACATTAACACAAAAGAGAGGAAGGCACCCTCAAAGGAGACTGTGATGTGTTAACTGTCAATTTAGTCTTCTAGTATCAAAACCTAAGAACAAAAGGAAAAAAATGATTGTTAGGAATTGCATTCTATCAGTCTTCAAAAGACTTTTCATTTGGTGATGTCAGGAAGTCTCAGGGTCACCGAGAAAGGAAAGTGATCTTCTCAAAGACCAAAAGCTTTTGCTTTTTGGAAGACAGCCAAGCATTAATCACGTGAACAATTTGGCAAATCCAGTCCCACGCCTTCAGAGTGAAAGCAGCAACATTGATTTCAAGTAGATGGTTCTCATCACGACTCTTATTGATGATTCATTTCTTACTGATTATTCTGCATTAGGGGAGACATCTAAGATCATTCATGCACAGAAAATTATTGTCAATTAAAGAATGATGATAGCATAGTCCTGGAAAAGGCATTAAAATTCTATTTCTTCAATCAGGTCGATGTGACTCAGTCACTTGGTTACATACTTTAACCCAATCTAATTTTATGCTTTTATTTCCCATATCTCAGCTCTCCCCCCACACATTCTTCCTTAGGGTGTTTGGTTTCTTCATTTGAAAAATAAAAACAAAAGCAGCCATCACCTCCTTTCTTCCCAAGTGAATTACTCTGACTTTTTCAACCAAGATTTTATATTAACCGAGTGTTCCCCCTAGAATAATAGAAGCCGAGAGTTAGGTGAAACCCCAAAGGTTACTGAGTCCAATTCCTCTCCAAATCATGAGTCCTATCTATAAGATCTCCATTAAGGTATTTTCTGGCCTTTATTTAAAGACCTCTAATGATGTGGTAGCCTCCCTTCTTCAAAAGGTTGCCCACTCAATTTGTAATAGTTTTCAGTTTATTTAAATACTTATATAACTCATATATCCTCCTCAAGTAGGGTGGGGAAGAGATAGCCCTGTGTTTTGTATTGTCCCTAGGAATGACTTGATTGTGAGAGAGAATGCTGAGTGTGATGATGTATGTAAGGGACTTACTGAATTGGTTCCAGCAATTCTTTGGAGATACATGTAGACAAATGATCTTCTAGGGAGGCAGTATAGAGAGACAGATATTGGATTGGCATATATGCATGGGAAGGTGACCCCCTCCATGTCCTGGGTGTCATCTGAAATTCTAAAGACTATTAAAAATGGACCTCCTCTGGGTGAGAGTGATCTCTCTTTCCCAGTTTGAGCTGAGACCTTATCTCTCTTCCAGGTAAAGAGCTAATTCATGTTGTGTATTCTTTGATAAGTCTAATCTGTGTAATATCTATTTTTGATTGTTGTTTGCTTGGATGAATGGTATCTTATTGCTTTCAGTTAGGTTTGGAATTCCAAGGTTCAGTACATGAAAACATAGAACACACAAAGAAGCAGTCAACAGAGAGAAAGAAAAACAGGTCAGCTCTGCTGAGGTTAAATACAATAAAAAAGAACAGTAAAGGTGATGGGTGCAGTTCAGGGTAGAAGGGAGAATGCCAGCATTAGTAAAAATCTGATGAATTTTTATAGTGTTCTAGTGCTCTAGGTAGGTCAAGCAAGACCAAGAATTGGGAGGAGGAGCAAGGAGCCTGGATCTAGGGACTGGAGCTGATTCAAAGTAGAGGAGGAGAGAGAGATTCCTAGGGAACTGGTGCCTGGTTAATATTCTAACCATTATAATGGTCATCAGAATGAAAAGTGACTCCTCTCCTCCCACCATGACACCACCATCTCCTTGGTCACACTTCCAGGTACTGGCTCCATCTTTATTCCCCTTGGTTCATTGGTTGAGGAGGGGGGCGGTTAGAGTCCGACTTGCTACTTACTTATTACTACTTCCAGGTTCTCTCCCAATTTCCATCCTGTAAGGTTCACACTATTTATCTTTGCCACTCAATCAAAAGTCTGGCAGAAGTTGTCTACAGAACTCCAGGTTACTTCCTTTTCTTCCTCAATTAGTTTCATATGTGACTCAAAATTTTTCTTTCTTCCTTGACTTCTTCCCTCCTATTGGGGGACTTCAACATACATATTGACCCTCCCTCAAACACCCTAATCACTCAATTCCTCAACCTACTCACCTCTCATGACCTCCTCTTCTACTGCACCTCAGCCACACGCAAAGATTGATCTTTCCATCACCCACAAATGTACCACTTCCACGTTCAAGAATTAGAAACTCCCTCATCCAATTATAGTCTATTGGCTTTCCACCTCTCCATCTGCCTTCCCTTACCTAATCCTACTCTTCATCTATACTTTGACCTTCAATCACCTGAACCCTCAATTCTCTCCCTGGCCATCTCCCCTGCACTAACCACTCTCTCCTCTTTTCCCCCATTTTGTCTTGTTGGTGAACCAATTAAACACTATTCTATCCTCTTCTCTTGAGTCCCTAGCCCCCCTTATCATTAAACCAATTGCACCCTGCCATGCCTCAATCTTGGATCACTCCCACCATCTGCTGCCTTCACTCCTATACATATGTACTGATGAGCAAAGGTAAAGAAAATCACACAACTGTTCTGACTGGGTTCACTACAAATTTATGTTACGTAATTTCAACTGGGCCCGCCATTGCTGCTAGGCAATCCTACTATATCTTCCTCATCAACTCACTGTTCTACTCTCCATGGTGGCTTTACCAAACTTTTCATCCCTCCTTCAATCTCCCATGACTCCCTCTACCTTTACCCTCTCAGCTGAAAACCTTGCCTCATAGTTTACAGAAAAAATTCAGACCATTCACCATGAGCTCCCTCTTCTTCATCTCATATCACTCAAGTATTTTCTGCCACTATTTCCTCCTTCATTCTTGTCTCATCTGATAAGGTGACTTTAAATCCTTACCAAGGCTAATCTTTCAATCTTCTTAAATGATCTCATTCCGTCCCTTTTCCTTCAATGGATTACCCCCTCTGTTAACCTCAACCTATCACTTATTTTCAATCTTTCCCTATTTACTGGCTTATTCCCTACTGCCCACAAACATGTCTATGTCTATCCCATACTGAAAAAAAATTTGTCATTTGATCTACGCCCACTAATTATTGTCCTATATCTCTTCTGCCCTTTGTAGCTAAACTCCTTAAAAAGTTAATCTATAATCTACTTTCTTTCCTCTCACTCTCTTAACTTGTAACCTGGCTTCCTGACCTCATCATTCCAATGAAATTTCCCTTTCCAAAGTTAATAATGATCTCTTAATTGCCAAATTCAGTGGCCTTTTCTTAATCCTTGTTCTTTTTTTTTTTTACCATTCTGTAACCTTTGACACTGTTGATCACCTTCTTCTCCTTTTTTGGGGGGGACACTACTTTCTCATGGTTCTCCTCCTATTTGGTTATACCTTCTTACACTCCTTTCCTGGATCCTCATCTAGACCATGAATATCCCACAGGGTTTATCCTGGGCCCTCTTCTCTTCTCCCTTTATTCCATCTTTCACTTGGTGATCTTATCATTATCATTAATTGCCATTTTTATGTGGACCTCTCTTAAATCTACCTATCCAGACCCAAACTCTCTGCTGACCTCCAATCTTACATCTCTGTAATGGAAATGCAGATTTAAAGATCTTCCCTGCCCCAGGTTAAGTGTACCTGGAGCCTGTGGTGGGAGGCTTGTTTTTCAGGAAAGCCCACACCTTGATACTTTGTGATTGGGCAGTGAGTCAAGAAGGTTGTTACATTCTCCGAGACAGGAGAAGGCTAATGTGAGGCTCCCTGATGTGAGGCTTTGCTTTGGGGCTCCCTTTGAGAAGTGTTGTGTGATTTGACCAGATGAAACTCTAGGCAGCCGTTGAGAGCCCCCTGGCTTTGAAAACCCAGATGTTGATGCTTCTCTCTCTGGTAACTGTGATTTTGGTATTGATATAATGGTTGGACAGTTTGGAAGCCTGTCTGTTTGATCTGTCTACATATATATATCTGTATACATACTCTGAAGTTCGGGGTGCTGACCTTTTCCCCCTGAACTAGGTAATATATGTTTGATTGATTAAAGTGAGCTTGTTAACTGATTTTGAGTTGCTTTCCTTTTGAAAAGCAGATCTAAGAACCTGTGTTGGCAACCACTCTGGGGATGTTGGGGTACTTGCTGTTACAATCTGCCTTTCAGACATCTTGAACTGGATGCCCATTAGACATCTTAAACTCAACATACCCAAAACTGATCTCAGTATCTTGCCTCAGAAAACTTCCTCTCATTCCCCTCCCTACTTTCCCTATTAATGTAAACAGCAACACTACCCTCCCTGTTTCACAATCCAGGTGTGTAGTGTCAACCACACTGGCATTCCCAGGATGGCTGCTAGCACAGGTTCTTAGATCTGCTTGACTAGGAAAGACAGTTGTTTAAGGGGTCAGCAGTCTTTTAAATCACATTCATTAGTTCAGGGGAAAAGTCAGGACCCTGAACTTCAGAGAAAATATAAGCAGAGAGATAAAGACCAACAGGCAGGGCTCTAACTGAATCAACTATACACTTTACATATATCCCTGGATCGAGAGAGCCTTTACATCCAAGCAGTCAAGGAGCTCTGAACATATGGCCACTCCGAATCTCCACCTGGAAATCACAAGATCCTCCTCATTAGCAAGCCCCCCAAAGCAAAATACCAACTCAGAGTATATATACACTTCTCAGAGACAGAGGGCATCACAACCTTCCTGATTTAGAGCCTAATTAGAAATTAGCAAAAGGTGTGAAAGCCTTCCTACAAGCAAGCCTGCTCTAAGCAAGCTTCCCTTAATGGGCTCCACATAAGGCCTATTAATGGGCAGGGAAGATCTTATCCCATTAACATTACAAAGTATCATCTTCAACTCCTCATTATTTCTCACCTCTCCTCCTCTCCCCCCCAATATCCAATCTCATGTCAAGTTCTGTGAATTTTATCTTCATAATATTTCATATAATTCCCCTTCTCTCCTCTGTCATTGCTTCTACCCTATTGTAGGCTCTCATCATCTCACCCTCAGACTATTTCAATAGCCCACTAGTGAGTCTGCCTGCCTCAACTCTCTCCAATTCCAATCCATTCTCCATTTACTCACCAAAGTCATTTTCTTAAGGCACAGGTCCCTCCCCCACCTTCCCAGTCAATAAACTTCAATTGTCTGCCTATTACCTGCGGGATCAAATACAAAATCCTCTGCTTGGTACCCAAAGCCCTTCATAACCTGTCCCCCTCCTGCCTTTTCCAGTATTCTTATACCTTACTCCTACCATGTACTATTTTATCCATTGATACTGGTCTCTTTGCTCTTCTACAACAACTTCATCCCAGGCATTTTCTCTAGTTATGCCCCATGCCTGCAGTGCTTTCTCTCTCTGTCTCTTGACTTATCTGGCTTCCTTTAAATCCCAACTAAAATTCCATCTTCTACAGGAAGACTTTTCCTACCCTTCTTAATTCTAGGGCCTTCCTATGTACTTTATTTGTCCTATATATATAGCTTGCTTGTACATATTTGTTTGCTTATTGTCTCCCCAATTAGATTATAAGCTCCTTGAAGGTAGGAAATATCTTTTACCTCTTTTTGTATCCTCAAGACTTAGTACCGTGCCTGGCATATATAAGTGCTTAATATGGTTATTGACTAACTGAAGTCTTTACTTTAATAGAGGAAGACCCAGGGGACGAAATTAAATTAAAAACCGCTAAAGCTATTTCTTGACTTCTTCAGTCAAGGAGGTTACTGAAGTCATTATAAATAAGTTTATTCAGTATTCACTATTTATGGTACTCTTTTGTGTAACCAATGTTTGTTGGGAAGGAGTTGGCAAGTACAACCTAAAGATGAATGTCTTCCTTAAAAATGATCAGGGAAGGCTCAGAGTCCTTAAGAGTCTGGCCCACTTGTATTAGCAATAAAGATGCTCAGATTTTTAAGATCTGGCCAATATGATAGATTGTTAAAATCTCACCCACCCAACTGGTGTTCTAATAAATTTTGTCTTTGGCTGAAAACAAATGATCAGGTAAGTGGCTTTTCTTCTGAACTTTTCAACCTCTAGACTATAAGTTTTTGACTAGGGCAAAATTCAGTCTGATATCTCTTTCAGAGGCTAGAGGAAAGAACACCTATGGTCACAGTCTGTTCCTGGGAAATGCCACTTCCGTCCACACCTCAAGCTAACATCCTGGCAGCCTCTTTGCAGAGGCAATTCATTCTTTAGATAGCTCATGCGGGTCTAAGTATTACACATTACCTCCCACTCCCCCCACTTTTTTTTTGTATTTAAGGAGAATGTGTGCATTCCTTATGTTCCTATGAACCATGCATTAGACGAGACTACTACTTACCATGTTTCCTCTGCCTAGAATGTAAAGCTGGAAAGGTGAGGGTACTCATAGCAAGGTTATACTTAGTACTACAGTGTCATGCTTATAATTAGTATTAGCTCTTGTGCCCATTACATTACCCATAGGAAGCTGCTGAAGGGGCAGGTACCCTATCTTGAAGTACCTAGCACTCTGCTTGGTTACATAGCAATCCCCTAATAATCCTGTTTGTTTTTTAAGTCCTCCATAACCTTATCCTTTCCTATCTTTCCAGTCTTCTTACATCTTACATTCCTTCACTCACTCTTCAATTGAGTAACACTGGCCTCTTTTCTGATCCTTCCACTTGACATTTCATCTCCCGACTCCACACATTTTTGCTTGTCTCCCATGCCTAGAGCTCTCTCCCTCCACATCTCCACCTTCTGGTTTCCTGGATTCTTTCAGATCTCAACTACAATCCTACTTTCTACAATAAGTCCTTCCTGATACGCCCTTAATGCTAGTCCCTTCCCTCTATGGATTATCTTCAATTTATCCCATATATTTCTTGTTTTTACATAGTTGTTTACATGTTGTCTTCCACATTATACTGTAAGATCCTTCAGAGCATGGACTGTCTTTTGTCTTTCTTTGTATCCCTGGTGTTGGGTATAGTGGCTTGGCTCATAATAGGTGCTTTAAAAATGCTCATTGATAAGATTTGTTGATTGACAAATGGATTGATTAGAGTTCTTTGGGAGGCAATGTAGTATAGTAGAAATAGTACCAGGATTGAAATCAGAGGACCTGTGTTCAAATCTTGGCTTAACCACTTATTATATGTGTGACCTCCAGCAAGTTCACGTAATAATGATAATGATAATTGTTAGCATTTATATAACATTTTAAGGTTAGCAAATCACTTTACCTATGTTGCCTCATTTGACTTTATGACAAAGTAAGGATGAAAGGAAATAACAAAGGAAGGAAGGAAATAAGGGAGAAAAGAAGGAAGGAAAGAAGGAAGGAAGGGAGGAAGGAGGGAAGGAAGGAGGAAAGAAAGAAGGAAGGAAGGAGAGAAGGAAGGAAGGAAAGAAAGAAAGAAAGAAGGAAAGCATGTATTAAGTGCTCACTATGTGTCAGGCATTATGCTAAGCACTTTAAAATTATTATCTCGTTTGATTCTTACAACAGCCCCGGGAGGTAGATGCTATTACCTTCACTTTGTAGATGAGGAAACTGAGACCCAGAAGAAATGACTCACCCAGGGCCACAAAGTCAATAATTGCTGATACAGGGTCTGAAGGCTATTCTTCCAGACTCCAAGTCCCTCACTCTAGCCATTGTACCACTTAGCTGCCTCTTTAGGCCTCAGTTTCCTCCATTATAAAATTTGGACATGGGACTCTAGTCCTCTAAATCTATGATCATATGACCCTCAGTAAATATTTGTTGAATGAATAATAACCACAGTCATACCTTGTGTTTCTGCTTGTGATACTGCCTCTTACTCAACCAGGTAAATGCCTGAACAGAGTAGGGTAAAAGGTTAATTGCCTCCTCCTCTTATCAGCGATAACGCAACTTAGTGAAGCTAATACCAAGCAAAGAAAGAAGGGCCAAGAGTCCTAAGAGAAAGCGTGCTATCTTTACAACAGGAGAAAACTTCCTTAATGCTGTAGGTGATAAAATCACTATCAGTGTGTTTTAGGGGGGAAAACCCGAACAGTTATTCGGTTTTGAAATGTTCTGCTTCCACATTTTAGGCTCTCATCTAGCAAATTGGCACTAAAGTATGTTTAATGCTTGTGGAGAATTAGTACCATTATATGCACTTTGTGATACTTCCTGCCTTCAGTCACTATTTTCCATTTAATCTGTTCAATAAATGAAAGCCTCCTGAGAGCTGGGATTGTTTTTACATTTGTCTTTTAACCCCCATAGTCTAGGACAGTGGCTTGCAAGGAGATAATTAATGATTGTGGAGTTGGATGGGGTGTCAAATCATCATTTAAATACAGAATTTGCCCTACTGATTTTGTTATTTTCCTTTTGATAACTTTTTTGGAAAATATAAATTGGTCCTATTACAAATAAGAATTTAATAGCAAATATACCTTGCAAAGTATATTAACTGGACTCATAGGTCTATAGTATTGTGAGGTCTTCAAAGTGCTTTTCTCCATTTGAAATTAAGCAGTGACAAAAAATGCCCATATCCTTTGACCCAGATATTTCACTGCTAGGAATATGCCCCAACAAGATCAATAACAACAACTGAGAAAAGGTCCCACAGATACAGAAGTACTTAGAGCAGCATTTCTTGTAGTAGCAAAGAAGTGGAAACAGTAGATGCCCATCATCTGGAGAATGACTAACCAGGCATAGGGAATCTGCAGCCTCAAGGCCACATGTAGCCCTCTAGGTCCTCAACTGCGGCCCTTTCACTGAATCTAAACTTCACAGAGCAATTTGGATCCAGTCAAAGGCCCACATTTTATTTTCCTATGAAGTTTGGATTCACTCAAAGGGCCACACTTGAGGACCTAAGGGGACATATGTAGACTTGAGGCTGCAGGTTACCCACCACTGGACTAATCATATAGTGGCACAAGCATGCAATTGTGCTGTAAGACAATTATGCCAATCTCAAATGTAAATGGATTCTTGCAAGTCATATGTTGACTTCGAAAATCAGGAATTAACATTATATATGTCGTATTCCACTTTTACTTTGATAAACATTTTCCTATTACATTTTAATCTGGTTCAGACAGAACTGGGGAATTTTGCAGGAGGGATGGGACCTGAAGGCTGTACTGTAAGAAATGGTTGATATAATGAATATAGAGTATCACAGAAAGATATATACGAATAGATGTAATGTGAAAAATACCAGGAAAACAATATTCACAATGGCTGTAATAATATAAATTACAAAGAACAACAAAAAAATTGAAACTGAATGCTGCAAAATGAAAATGTCCAAGACTGACCTCAAAGAAGAGATATAAACTACCTTGCCACTTCCCTGAAAAGGTGGAGAACCATGGGTGTGGAGCCCTATAGATGTTGGACTTTTTTAAAATTGTTGTTTAGTTTTATTGGATTTTTTTTCTCTTCCTCTTTTTTATTCTTTGTGTACCATGATCTTCCAGTTCTTCTCACTTTACTTTATGTCAGTGCATATAGGTCTTGCTGTGCTTTCTGAAACCATCTCCCTCAACATATCTCCTAGCACAATAATACTTCATCACAATCATATGCTACAACTTGTTCAGCCATTCCCCACTGATGAGTATTATCTCGATTTCTAATTCTTTGCCATCACAAAAAGAGCTACTACATATAGTCTTGTATACATAGGTTTTTTTTTTCTTTTTTTCTTTGATCTCTTTAGGATACAGACCTAGTAGTGGTATTGCTGGGTCAAAGAGTATGTACAGTTTTATGCCCTTTTGTGCCTACTAACAAATTGTTTTTCAGAATGGCTGGGACCATTCATTAGTCCACCAACAGTTCATTAGTGTGCTTATTTTTCCCTCATCTCTTCCAGCATTTATCATTTCTGATAAGTGTGAGAATTATTTTAATTTGCATTTCTCTAATCAATAAGGAAATTAGAACCTTTTTCCATATGATTAGAGATAACTTTGATTTCTTCTTCTGGGAACCACCTATTCATATCCTTTGACCATTTATCTATTGGGAAAAGGCTCTTATTTTTATAAATTAGACTCAGTTCTATACACAGTATATATTTGAGAAACGAGGCCTTTATCAAAGAAACTTGCTATAAAACTTTTTTGACATTACTTCATTGTCTATGATACATTTCAGCAATATGTAGTTTCCCTGATTTTCCCTTTAAATTGAGTCTATTTTTGCCTTTTCTTAATCTGAGATCACAGTTGCTACCCCTACTTTTTTTTTTCAGCTAAAGCATATTAGATTCTGTCCCAGCCCTTTGTTTTAACTCTGTGTGGGTCTTTTGTGTGTGTGTGTCTCTTGTAGACATCTTGTTGGATTCTGGTTCCTGATCTATTCTGATATCTGTTTCCATTTTATGAGGGAGATCATCCCAATCACATTCACAGATATGATTACTGTGTATTTCTCTTCATCCCATTTTTTTCTGTTTCTTTTTCTCTCTCTCTCTGTATCCTGTCCCTCTTCAATAATCTTTTGCATCTAACCACTGCCTCTTTTAATTTGTCCTCCCTTTTAATATCTTCCTCCCACCCTTTGTCTTGTCCTTGGTATGAATTACATTTTTTTTTCACAGATATATTTTAATTACTCAGCCTATCCAACAAACACCTAATCCTTCAGTGTTATTCTTAAAGGACTTTTTTTTTTGCCTTTCTTAGTCACTTTTTTTTAAACAAATGCTTTATTAACTTCTGTTTTACATCATTCATTTCCGCCAGATTTTGAGTTACAATCATTTTCCCCCCATTATTCCCCTACCCAACCTCCCAGAATAGCAGTCCCACAAGATATCTCCTCCTCCAATCTGCTCTCTCCCATACCTTCTCCCATACCCCCATCGACTTTTCCATTAGAGGAAGGTGAATCTTTGTGTCCCAATGCCTGTACATCTTATCTCCCTATTACAAGCAAAAGAGTATTAATAATAGTATTTATATATATTTGAAACATTTAATGTTAAGACCTCGAATTTCAGATACATTTCCTTCTTCCCTTGTCACCCATTCCCTCTGGGGAGATAAGTAAATCAGTATATGTTGTACATGTCTAGCTATGCAAAACATTATCATAGTAGATATATTGTACAAGGCTGCTTATAATTCCCTCCCACTCATCCCACCCCCCACCTGGTCCATTCCCTACATGATCCTGTCCCTCTTCTATAGTGGGTACTTCCAACCTCCCCTCCCCCCAAGGATGCCCTCCCATCCATCATCTCTCCTCTCATCCCCCTTCCCCCTATCCTGCTGCAGGTTGAGATATCCCATTTAGTATGTATGTCATTTTCTCCCTGAACCAAATTCAATGTGAATGTGGTTTTGCCTTTTTAGCCTTCCTATTCTCCCCCTCCCTTGCAACCACTTCCCCTTGCTTCTTCTACATGGGATAGTTTACCTACCCTGTCTCTCCCCATCTCCTCTTGCCACTTTCCTCTCTCACCTCATAATTTCATCCCTTGAGTATTCTCCCTTCCCAACAAATTCAACCTATGCCCTCTATCCATATATTACTGTAACCATATACACACACATTCACATATGTATTCATATGACCACACACCCTTCTTCCATTATTTTCATAGTGAGAAAGATATCATCAGTCACAGTTATTGCTTTTCCATATAGGAATGTAAATAGTTCAACTTTGATAAGTTCCTTTTGATTTCTTTTTCCCTGATTACCTTCTCAGGCATCTCTTGCTTCTTGTGTCTGGATGTCAAATTTTCTATTCAATTCTGGTTTTTTCCTCAAGAATGCTTGAAAGTCCTCTATTCCACTGATGACCATATTTTCCCCTGAAACAAAATACTCAGTTTTGCTGGGTAGGTGACCCTTGGGTTCATTCCCAGCTCTTTTGCCCTCTGGAATATCATATTCCATGCCCTTCGATCCCTCAGTGTAGAAGCTGCCAGGTTCTGGGCTATTCTGATTGTGTTTCCACAATATTGAAATTGTTTCTTCCTGGCTGCTTGTAGTATTTTCTCCTTGATCTGGGGATTCTGGAACCTGGCTATAATATTCCTGGGAGTTTTCTTTTTGGGATCTTTTTCAGGAGGTAATCAGTGGATTCTTTCAACCTCTATTTTGCCCTCTGGATCTAAAACATCAGGGCAATTTTCCTTGAGAATTTCTTGAGGTGATTTCTAGGTTCTTTCTTTGATCATGGCTTTCAGGTAGTCCAATAATTTTTAAATTGTCTCTCCTGGATCTATTTTCCAGGTCAGTGGTTTTTCCCATGAGATATTTCACATTGCCTTCTAATCTTTCGTTTGTTTGGATCTGCTTAACAGCATCTTGATTTCTCATAAAGTCATTAGCTTCCATTTGCGCCAGTCTAACTCTGAAGGAATGAATCTCCTCAGTGAGCTTTTGAGATTCTTTTTCCATCTGGCAAATTCGACTTTTTAAGGTATTCTTCTCCTCATTGCCCTTTTGGGCCTCCTTTGCCATTTGAGTTAGTCTATTTTTTAAGGTGTTGTTTTCCTCAGTCAGGCTGTTGACCCTCATTTCATACTTTTCCTGCATCCTTCTCATTTCTCTTTCCAATTTTTCCTCCACTTCTCTTATTTGATTTTTAAAATGCTTCTTAAGGTCCTCTATGGCCTGAAACCCGCTCATGTTTTCCCCTGGGGCTTTTGGAGCAGGACTTCTGACCTCACAGTCCTTTTCCTGCTCTATGCCCCCAAAATAGGAGTCTAGGGTTGCATTTTTCTGTTTCCTTTGCCTTGGCATGTTGCCACCTAATTGCTTGACTTTTGGGCTTGTTGCCACACTATGGCTTTAAGGCCAGATAGAGGAATTTTCGTCCGGAATGTGTGGGGGGCAACTTCCGTTTCTGGCAAGCTGTAAACCCACCCACGACTTCCACCCTAGATCACAATCCAGATCCAGGGAGGTTAAAGCAAGAGCGATTACCCCCCCCAAGACTGATCGCTGGATCTCCCTACAATTTGCAGGCCGGGAGCTGGAGCTGCCTCTGAAAACTACAAAATGGCATGTCTCCTCAGTGGCTTCTAGCCCCCAGGGGAGGAAGCTGACGCATTCCCCAAATACCGGTCCCAAAGTTCATAGGACACTAACCTCTTACTTTGTCCTAGGCATGTCTATGTTGATAATTCTGGAGTCGCCACAGCTCCTGGTGTTCTGGGGTTCCTCCAGCCGGCTGCTGGCCCTGCCACCCTGGGGCTAAAACCTCGGCTCATGCGGACCTGGGCTCGGCTCAGCTCCCTGCGCTCTGCATGCTGCGCACTGCCAGATCCCAGACCACTGTGCTGGTCCTTCCTGCAGGGCTGCTGGGCTGTCCTCAGCGGGAGGTTAGCTTCTCTGTGTTGTTCTGTGGGTGCTGGGGCTCCAGAAGTTGTTCAGAGTCCCCTTTTACATAGTTTGGGGGGAATCTGGGGGCAGAGTGGCTTGGATGAGCTGTTTCTACTCCGCCATCTTGGCTCCGCCCCCCCATAAATTACATTTCTATACACAACTGAGTGTGTATATCTATGTGTGTCTGTGTATGTTCTTCCTTCTTTGAACCGATTCTAATGAGAATGAGGTTCTATAGCTGATTCATCTGCTAACAGCATGGTGAAAAGCAGCCTTTTTGGTTGGCGATGGAGCTAGAACTGGGGTACATTCAAAAGATGCTAACTAGCCAAAATGATTCTTTTGTTTTTCCTCTTTTCCTCCCTGTAACATTTGAGAGAGACTTTCAGCAGGCTTCTGGCTGGCCTCTCCCCTTTTGAGGTCAACAGGTGGCCCATACTTCTCCATCTATTTTTGTATTTGTTCCTGTTTTAGATGGAAGAGTACAGCAGAGGGTTATGAGTGTGTAAGTTTTGAAAGGTCAGAATGATTAGCCACCAGAGGTCTGAGAGTGGGAGTCTGTACCTGGGTTTTGTGGCCAGCTAGCCAAATGTAATGGAAATGCAAATTTAAAGATCTTCCTTGCCCCTAGGCCCTTTGGTAGGCTTAAGAGAACCTTCCTTGATTTGAAAATATACTCTGCCCCCTAATAGGCTGAATGTGGTCACATGGAGCCTGTGGCAGGAGGCTTAGTTTTCAGGAATGCCTACACCTTGATGCTGTGTGATTGGGCAGTGGGTCAAGAGGGTGGTTACATTCTCTGACCCAGGAGAAGGCTATATAATCCTTGATGTGAGGCTTTGCTTTGGGGCTCACTTTGAGAAGTGTTGTGTGATTTGACCAGATGAGACTCTGGGCAGCCGTTGAGAGCCCCCTGGCTTTGAAAACCCAGATGTTGATGCTTCCCTCTCTGGTAACTGTGGTTTGGTATTGATGTAATGGTTGGGCAATTTGGAAGCCTGTCTGCTTGATCTGTTTGTTTCTCTGTCTTGTAAGTTCTGTCTGTATACTTTGAAGTTTGGGGTGCTGACCTTTTTCCCCTGAACTAGGTAAATGATATATGTTTGATTGATTAAAGTAAGCTTCTTAACCCATTTTGAGTTGCTTTCCTTTAGAAAAGCAGATCTAAGAACCTGTGTTGGCAGCCACCCTGGGGATGTTGGGGTGCTTGCTGCTACACCAAACTTGTCTAAAAGACAAGTCCCAGTTCAGGAGGAACTTGGGCAAGGGTTTATCCAGTGGTCATAAGCCATTTGGAAATGAACTTAGCATGATATAGCATGCTATGTCGAAACTGTGTCAAGTTTGAGCCCACTCTTTCCAGGGACTGAGGAAGTTTGGGGTAAGTTTATTTCCATGTGGTGAATGGAAAGTTTTGTAATTCTCTTCTTGAAAGATCTTTGCAGTAAATATATGCTTGTAAAATCTAATTGATATTCATTGGTTAAATGAAACTGGTCAGTAATCCCTGGTAATAAAGAGGAGAAGGGGGGCAGCTAGGTGGCACAGTGAATAGAACATCGGCCTGGAGTCAGAAGTACCTGAGTTCAAATGTGATCTCAGACATTTGACACTTACTAGCCATGTGACCTTGGGCAAGTCACTTAACCCCAATTGCCTTGCATTCCCCCCTCCAAAAAAATATTAGAGGGAAAGGCAAAACACTGGAATTGGGTTTGGAGTTGATAGTATTAAGAATTACCCCTGACCCCTGGGGTGCCCTGGAACCCAAAAGCAGATATGTAACCAGAATTACTAGAGGAGAGTAATTCCAGATTCTTACCAGAAAAAGGATCTGCAATTTTCTTTTTGTTAGCTCCATCCTCCCTCCAGCCAGAGACTGTGATTGTTACAAAACATTTCAATGTTAGATCTATCACTATTTTTTCTCTTCATTCCTCTCAGTTGTCTTCTCCCAGATTGTATTCCCAATAATTATACCAATTAGTAAATGTTTCTGATTAACACTGTATAAAGGCAAAGTAAATATTTCAAACAAATAAAGGTAAACAGACTTTCCCTGTGCCAAGAAGAAAAGGCTCCAGGCTTCCATGAAGATGTTTGATTGGCTCAGAAAACCTTGATCCTAGAATCAGAATAGAAGGCCCAGTTATTTGTAGCCATAGTTGCATTTGCTTCTACTTTCCCAGATCCATGTGGCTTCATACACCTTTTCTTTCTCCACCTCCATGAATCTTCCATTCACCCTGTGAGGAGCTGGGTTCCTCATTGAGTATGTCTCTTGTTCTCATTGACTTAACTTTTAAAGATCGCCTGGAGCATAGCCTACCATTTTCCATCCTATCATGTGGCTTTATTTCTAATTCACTCAAGGAACAAATTAATACCTCTTAAAGGTATTATCTGGCATGGTCACATTTTTTACAGATAAGAAATCCACCCCCCTTTCTGTGATTCAATCTGTGAAAGACCAACTCCCTTATGCTCCCCCTGAACTTAAATATTTGTGGTACTAGGAGATCAACTGTGTGCATTAAAGCATATTTATTCATATTTTCAAATTCTGTATGGCTTTCTAGTCACTACAGGCCTAAATTCAATAAGGTACTGCACACACATATCACAACAGTAAATGCATATCCATATAAGTAAAATGTATAAAAATCAATACAGTATAATACCAGTAAGTTTGCATAACAGAACATCATTAAACAGCAGTGTATATACAAATAGCAAAAACATATATAACTAATAGGGTCTGTATCTATGTGTATGTATGTACAAATGTGTCTATGGTATACCTCCTACTTATATACATAAAGGTAACAATTACCACATACTTCAGTAAGCATATGCAAATTACATACAAGGTACATTTTACATAGTTAGATATTACTGTTATTATCATATAGCACAATGTGTAGCTTCTTTCTCAGTTTCCTCTGTAACATTTTAAGTCAGTCTTGTCACAGGTAGAATAGACCTAGGTATCCTATGACCTGCTGATTTAACTACCTTTACCTGAACTACTTAAGGATATGGTCCGATTATAGTTTTCATCAGAACTATAGTCCTGGATCCCTTAACCTGAATTTATGGAGGCTCTTGGCTAGCAAATGGTGTTAGTTTTCTCTGTGATTTGTAAATGTACTTTGGAAGTCTCTGTGACTGACATTCTAGGCAGCAAAGATGTTGCCTCTGGATTTGGATTCTTCTATTTGGAGTTGTTGTTCAGTTACCCCAAGACTTCCTCACTTTAAATGACAGTTTCTGAGTCATTGCCTGAGAGGTAGTCTCTTTTTCTTAGAATCTTTGCTAAGGTGAGTGCCAATTTCTTTCTTTCTATTTTCTTTTTCTTTTTTGGAAGGCAGGGCAATTGGGGTTAAGTGACTTGCCCAAGGTCACATGGCTAGTAAGTGTTAAGTGTCTGAGGCCACATTTGAACTCAGGTCCTCCTGACTCCAGGGCTGGTGCTCTATTCACTGCACCACCTAGCCTCCCTGAGTGCCAATTTTTTATGGAGCTATGGGTCTCAAGAAAGACTATATTTCTCAGATAGATTACCTGAGCTCTTTGTGTTCAAATTCCTCGAAACAAGTACTCATTGGAAGAAATCCCCCCAGTATTCCATTCCCAATGAGATCATATGCTGGTGGCACTGAATGATTGCTGGGAAGAAGAGGAAAATTAGATGTATAGGGTCTGAGGGGAAAGACTCCAAGACCACAATATCATCCAAAAACTTGGGCGTGCTAACACTTTTCTAAGACCCTACAGAGCAAGAAAAGAATCCAATCAGGATCAGGCAGGTGGTGAAAAGTATGAAAGTGGACATATAGATAGTTCCCACCCTTTTATCTCCCAAAGGGGAACTCTCACACACACGCCAACTGGTAACAGTGAGCCAATGGAAATGGTTCATCATCTCCAAAATTCACATCATTCTGGGATCATAGATTTAGGGCTAAAAAGGAACTTAGTCTATCTAGTAATATATTAGATAGATTACTATCCATTATCTTCTATCTACTAGAATTTAGTAATCTAGCATATCCTCCCCCCACTTTATAAATGGGGAAAACAAAGCTTAAATAGGCTAAATGAATTTTCCAAGGTCACACAAGTAGTGACAGAACCTAGGTCATCTTACCCTAAATTCAGCAAACTTTCCACAAAATTAGGGATGAAAATGCTTTTCCATTCAGTTCAGTTGTACTTACACATGTAAGAGGGCTGCCCTCCTCCCCCTACACATAGCATGGGACTAGTAGTCATGTAGCTACAAGGGAGGCAGAATAGACATTTCTAACTTCTGTGTCCCCATCCTTACTCTTCTCCAAGGGAAACTGTAATTCTTTCCAGGAAGGGATATAGGAGGTCAGGGTCAACAGAATACTGGATACTCTCCTAGAGGGATAGGATAGGGAGCTAGAATTATACCTATCTACCTCCTCAAATGTTATTAGTCTAGGAAATATGGTTTTTAGGTTCAATCTAACTTCTGGTCACCATTTCACCTATGGAAGGGGAGGACCCCAAGTTTTATATCCAAGGCTTGATCCCCTTGAATACTAATTCTACAATGAACATACATAGCCATCATCAAAGAAACTCATTTATCCAAATTGGTAGCAAAATAGAAGTCAAAGAGTATACACAGGAGAATAAGAACCAGACAAGAGAAAATGAAGGAGCTCTTTCCCATTGGGAGCAATATTACTCAGCTCAACTAAGAAAGTCTCAGTTTTCACCCATCAGGAAGTTCCCCAAAGTCTGGGCATAACAACATTAAAGAGACTACCAATTCCTTCCACAGAGCCATCTGAAGTAAGTTTGGTTTCATTCATCTCCTCACTGGAAGCTAAAAGCCAGAAGTGTCCAAAGCAATCTCAGAACCGAAAGCAATTCAATGACTTAAAAGCTGAAAAGGACTTCTAAGATAACCCAGGAGTTCTCTCTCTTGTTCTCATCTTCACAAGACCATGGGACATTGATCTCCACTAATAAGGAGAGAGTCCCATACCAATGGGCATTGGGATAGGAGTAACACATAGAAGAGTTGCCAATCCCTGTCATAGTTACTGTACGAGGCATTTATATATTGCATATATAGGTGCAGAAACTATATAAGAAAGGGATTATGGGGGCGGCTAGGTGGCGCAGTGAATAGAGCGCCGGCCCTGGAGTCAGAAGGATCTGAGTTCGGAGCCGGCCTCCAACACTTAATCCGCACAAACAAAAACCTAGCCGTGCAACCTTGGGCAAGTTACTTAACCCCAATTGCCCTAAAGGGGCGGCTAGGTGGCGCAGTGAGTAAGAGCGCCGGCCTCGGAGTTGGGATAACCCGAGATCAGATCCGGCCTCAGAAAATGAGCACCCACGCATAAATAATGACTAGCCGTGTAACCTTGAGCAAGTTACTTAACCCCAATTGCTTTAAAAAAAAAAAAAAACAAAGGGATTATGCATAGGATCATAGATTTAGAGCTATTTTAGAAGCTATTTTGTCCAATTAACTTTTTTTCACATAAAAGGAATTCGAAGCCCAGATCACACACATATTAAGTAGTAGTTCTGGGATTTGAATTCACATCCTCTAAACTCAGCTAGTCTTCAACTCTTTCACTGCTTCCCTCTCACAGAATTTTTCTAGCTCTTGAATCCCAACCAGAAGCCTGGCATCACTACGTATTTACTAAATCCTTCTCCTGAAAGGCTGCAATTCTCACTAAGATGTCATTCCTGACTCGACCTTTAGTTCTTAATTGGAGAAACAACAAATACAACAGTAGCAGCAGCAACAACAAAGATGATGAATGTTTCTCTTGCATTGTAGTTAGGTTTGCAATGCAAACACAAAGCTCAGAAAGAGACTCTCAGTGGTTTCCTGTTTTGTTCTCACAAAAGTTCTTATTCATGTTCCTAAAGCCCTGCCTATTTTTCTAATAATTATAGTAACAGTTATCAGGCATTTATTAATATGTTTGTTTAATTTTTTCTCCCTGTTTTCCATTTGTGAAGATAAATGTGTGTGTATACAGTTATCCCTTCCACATAGTGGGGATTAGAGGTGCCCCCATGATCTGGAAACTCCACATGAAAGTTTTTGGCCTTCCCTTCATAAGCAGAGATGAAGTCTAAATTATTATGGTATTAAAAAATAAGATATGTTGGGGTGGCTAGGTGGTACAGTGAGTAGAGCACAGGCCCTGGAGTCAGAAGGACCTGAGTTCAGATCCGGCCTCAGACACTTAACACAAAAACTAGCTGTGTGACCTTGGGCAAGTTACTTAATCCCAATTGCCCCCCCCCAATAAATAAATAAAAAGATATGTTGATATTATACAATACTATAAATATATTTTATGAATTTCTGAGTTTCTAAACTTTTTCTGTGTCATCTGCTGGCCTTTGCATGTCATCTGCAGCTTCTGCAAAATTTCCCCCAAATTCTCCTTTAATTTCTTAGGCTGACCTGTGATATATAGAAACTGCAATGGGGCAAGTTGCTATATGGAAGGGATAACTGTATGTATGTATGTATGTATATACACACATTTGTATGTATGTGTGCATATATATGTATATGTTTTATATATAGGTTTATATGTATAAATATATGTATATATGCATATATACACACATATATATATATGAAAGTATCTAACTACAGCTGTTTTAAAAGGGGCCTAGGAGGTCACCTTACTCACTGAGAACAAAGAGGAAAGATGTGGGGCAGAGTTTGAAAGGAAGTTGGACCTAGGCTACACAGGGGAGGCTATCATCTTCTTTTCCCTCTTCTTGTGAATATAATAAGGAATGGCACCAACTGGTTGGTCAGGCTAAAGTCTTTTTGGGGAAAAAAAAGGCCTCTCTTTTGTCCTTTGTTATTGTTCTTTTGTAAGAGCAGGGAAAAATAAATAGACCCTCCCAGCTCTGAAGTTCCTGAACAGTAATTGGGGTGAGTAAACCCTGACTTCCCATGGAAATGAGCTCTTAAATTCTTCTCATGCAATGCGGCACTTAGCAAATCAATACCAAGAAACCACATGCAAAATAGATTTTAATTCCATGGATTTGAGTTGCTGGAAAGAACCTTAAAGCCATCTTGTCCAAACCCTCTCATTTTATAGACAAGGAAACTTTATCCTAAAGAGTCTAAACTTCTTGTCCAACATCACACAGATAGAGGATGAGCCAGGGCTAGAACCCAAATACCAATTCCCAAATCCAATACTCTTTGGTCATTCTTTGGGAAAGGGAGGAGAGATGTCATGAAAAGTGTTCTTTTACTATAACCCAGCTGTCCCTTTACAATAAACAAGATATTATTGTAAACACAAGGATGTTGTGTTAGTGTTAAAATATACATTTGAAATTACTAGGTTTTTTCATTCTACTAAGTGGAGACAGTGGAGGGCAGACAATGGAGAGTTCCTCCCACATTCTCCATTTAAAGACACAGGGCAGAAATATTTTTATTTCCCCTCTGTTGCACTCCCTTGGACTTCATCATGCTCCAGTGCTGGGCCCCTCCCCCATACCTTATCTTTTTATGTATAGTCATACCTTTATTAGATTATAAACTCCCTGAGGGTAGGGATTTTTTGTTTTTTGGCTTTCTTAAGAATCCGTAGCATTTAGCAAAGTGCCTGGTACATGAGAAGCACTTAATAAATGTTTATTAATTATTTTCTTGATATATCTTGATACATGATATATCTATGAAGCACTTTCTATTACAAAATTTTTTTTGTTACATGACTACAATCTACTTAGCATCTGATTTTTACACACCTCTCCCATCCACTCATTAAATGAAGTGAGTATTGGGGGAGGGGGAGGTGTTTGGGGATGAGAGCAGGGATGCATATATACTATATTAAATGATGGTATACTATGGCTAAGCATCAAGGATACCTGGATTCAAATCCTGACTCTGACATGTAATGACTGTATAACCTTGGGTAAGTCACTTAACCTCATCTCCTATCATTCATATGACTTCTATCACTATCTCCTCCATCTTTGTCTCACTTGAAGAAATGGTCTTATACCTTACCAAGGCTAACCTTTCCTCTACATACACAAGAATTCCATTCCCTCATGTCTCTTCCAATAGATTGTCCCTTCTGTCATCCCTATTTTTATCACTTACTTTCAATCTCTCCCTGTCTACTAGCTCCTCCCCTGTTACCTACAAATATGCCCATGTCTCCTCCATCCTCAAAAATCCCTAACTTGATCCTTCCAATTCCATTATCTTACAATATCTTCTGCCCTTTGTGGCTAAACACTTTAAAAAGGCGATTTGTAATAAGTTTCTCTCTTCTTACCCCCTTACAATCCAGCTTCTGACCTCATCATTTCACTAAAACTACTTTCTCCAAAGTTATTAATGGTCTAATTGCCAAATCCAATAGCCTTTTCTAGATCTTTATTTTCAGCTTCTCTGCGGCTTTTAACACTATTCACCATCCTCTTCTTCTTGATACTTTCTTCCTTTTCTCTTTCCTTTTCAGAACATCACTCTCTTGTGGTTCTTCTTCTACTTATCATACCACTCCTTCTCAGGGTCCTTTGCTGAATCTTCATCCAGGCCATGCCCTTTAAGTGTAGATGTTCTATGGGGTTCTGTCCTGGGGCTCTCTTCTCCCTCTATTACTTCATTTCATGTTTATCAGCTCCCACAGATTTAATTGCCATCTCTATGCTGACCACTCCCAAATCTACTATCCTAGTCTTATCTCTTTGCTGACATCCAGTCTTACATCTCCAGCTGCCTTTCAGACTTCTAGAATTGGATGTCCAAAAGACATCTTAAATCAACATGTCTAAAACTGAACTCATTATTTATCTCCCTGAACTCTTTCCCTCCCTCTTAACTTCTGTAATAATGTCAAGGGCAACACCTTCCTCCCAGCACCTCAGCCTCACCACTTGGGTATCACCCTCAACCACTCACTATCACCTACTGCTTCCTACCCCTATCACATCCAATCTTGTCAAATTCTGTCAATTTTACCTTCATAACATCTAATTCCCCTCTCTCCTCTGACACTGCTGCCACTCTAATGCCTTATTTCTGCACTATTGCAAATAGCCTACTGGTGGGTCTGCCTGCCTCAAATGTCTCCCCACCCTAATCCATCCTCCATTTAGTCACCAAAGTCATTTCCCTAAGTTACACATTATATCATATCATTTTCCCCATCCCTTCCCCTATCCCAGCTCTCCTCCAATCAATAAATTCTTATGTCTCCCTATTGCCTTCAGGACCAAATGCAAAATTCTGTTTGGTGTTCAAAGTTTTTCATAACCTAGCCCCTGCTCTTACCTTTTCAGTCTTCTCATACCTTACTCCCCACTGTACTCTTTGATCCAGTGACACTGGCCTCCTTGTTGAACCACAAACAAGGCACTCAATCTCTTGGCTCTGGCCATTTTCTCTGCCTATCTCCCATGCCTTGAATGCTCTTCCTTTTCATCTCTACCTTTTGATTTCCCTGCTTCCTTTAAGTCCCCACTAAAACACATCCCTTAGTTTTCTATTTCATTTTCTATATGTTCCTTCTTTTGCAGTGCCTTCACTCTCATACCCTTCCCCCAAGTAGCTAGGCTACTTCATACTTTACAACAGCTTCTGCAAGACAGGTATTAGAGGAGTTTTCTCACCCATACCTCTTATACTTGCAGTATTCTTTTTCTATTTTTTTTTTGCTTACTTAAATCTTTCCCATATTTCAAGGCTGAAGTTAGAAATCACTATGAAATCTTTCCTTATTCCCCCACTTGGAAATGGTCTCCTACAAACTCTCATAGGACATCGATTTACCCAGAGGGGAAGGAAGAAGGGAATAAGCAATTAAATGCCTACTAGGTGTCAGGAACTGTGCTAAATATTTTATAAATATTATCCCAAAACAAGGTTTTATCTTGTATTATAGTTGTTTGCATAAATATCTTATTTTTTCTATTAGTTTTCACCCTCTTTAAGTTCAGAGATTTGTCTCACCTATCTTTGTATTTCTCAGCATACATTTCAGTGTTTTGCACATAGGTATTTAAAGCATTGCATTGAAAAGTTAGATTACATGTTCTCCAATGTCCTTTCGAGCTCTATCGTTCTTTGATTATGTATTTAATCCAACTCCCAGCATCCAAGTTGGGCATTTGTCATTCCAGATAGATGAATTCATATTTTCAGTTTTTAAAACTTTCCAAAAATGAAAATTTACAATGTCCCTCAGTAGTTTATTTCAGTGTGTGAAGATGTTTGTGTTGAAATAATGTGAAATAAGATGTCAGCTTGTATTATTGGGGAAAAGCAACAAAAAAACTCACCAGTCTTTTCAATCTTACCCAAGCAGTCCATCCTTTATGATTTTCATAGAACAGAACATGTGACTGGAAGTTGGGGTGGAGGAAAAGGGAGATTGAACACAGTTTCCCCACTATGAATTCAGTCTGTTCTTTTTTCTGTTTGAGGTAATAGAGCCCTGGGAATATCTGACCCAGCTTGAAGATAGATAAGAACAGAAAATTAAAATGGGTTTCTGATGGTAAGTCAGAAGCCAGTTGAACTGAGGAAGTCAGAGGGGACCTTCAAGGAGAAAAGAGCTTTAAAAAGCAGACGTGAAAGTGAATTTGAAAACTAAAAATAAATTAATTAATTTTTTTTAAAAAGCAGACATGACCTTAGCCTTGGCATGTACTACCCTTGGGTGCAGGCTGGCTCAGGGGAAGTAGTTCATAGCCATTGGCTGAAAGAAAATAACCTGCCTCTGTCCGTGTGATGCTTATTAATCACAGCAATCCCAGTGGATGGCAGCTAGAGTAACAAATGGCCCTAAAGACAGCACTTTAGCTGGAAACTATGGCTGAAAACTAGCTGGAATAGAGAGAAAACAGTCAGCAATCAAGCAAAGGCATGACAGCTGGAAGAGAGTAATGGAAAATGAAGTCCAATTGAGAGTACAAAAGACAGGATGTTCAGTGGGTAGCAGATTCAGCAAAGACATTCATTACCAGAAGACATAAGCAGCTTGTAGCATAAGTGTGAATTACGCCTTCACAGATGTGCTTTGGCCACATATGTTCCTCAGGTATTTATGCCCCGTCACGTGAAACCTAAGTGTGTCCATTTTTTCCACTGAAGGTATTTGTATTTTGGGGAAAGTGATCTCTAGGCTTAAGGGAAATGTTCTATTGTGGTTTTTATAACTATGCTATTTCTAAATGTCTTTGTCCTGAAGGAAGTGTGTCATCTGACTAACTAATAAAAGTAAATGCATCAATGAGGGGGTAAAGGACTATGGTTTGAAGAAGATTCTTATCCACAAGGTACCTATAACCTTTTGGTAACTTTCTGGGGACAAACGTGAAGGAGGCACTGTACAATACACTATAAGAGGCAATCCAGGATTTCTGTTTTGAATATTATTGCAGGAAACCATTAGGGAAAAATCCCCATTTTGTTGTTGTTATTATTTTTTCAAGCTGTGATTGGATAATAGGGTTTTTGAATTTCTGTGTATCTTATAACCTTGGCTAGTTGCTTTAAAATAATTATTTTGCTACTGTAAATGAATGTGCCATTGAAGTATTGATGCTTGCTGCTATGATGACTAATACATTAAAAAGGAAAAAAGAAAGGACGCTAAATCTCCACAATACTGATGTGCAGTAATGCTTCTAGATTCATGTGTAGTCCTGCTATTTAAAGGAGCGTCATAAAATGAATGAAAAGGGACAATGAAAGTATCTTACAAGATGGAGCAATTATTTTGGAGAGACGTGAAGTAGTTAGTAATGAGATGAGGAGACAAACAAGGCCCTGTTTGTTTTCTGTAAATTATCTGAGCCAAGAGACTATGCTAAAATCCATGGTAATATAACAACTAGGGAGAATACCTGGAAATCAATCACTAGGCCATTAGTCCTCAGCCTGAGAAAGAAGCAATAGAAACACGTCCCAGAACTACCAACCTGATGAAGGGGCTATCTGAAGAAGTTGTAAGAAACATATGTGGGGGAAAAGTCACATCTGAAGATGGTAAGGGAGCCAGATACAATTAAATTTAACAACTATTCAGTACCTACAATGGGCTATCCTCTATGCTAAGCCCTAGAGATACAAAGACATGTAAGGGTGGGGGGGTGATCAAATTAGTACCATCTTACTTAAGTGATAAAATACTTAAGTAATAAAATAACCAGATGGGAACATGGATTGATCAGATTTGAATGTGAAATCTTAGATTTGAATCAAATAGATCAAAAACTCTTCATCACAGTCTATATTACAAAGCAATTTCTAGATGTCTTTGTTTTGAACTAAGGGTGTCAGCTTTGATTGAGAACAATGCTAGTTTAGTCAAAGTCACAGAAAACTGCAGGCAACACTCCTGAATCAGTACCTGATACACTGGTGACTCTTGCTTTCTGTGTGAACACTTACAGGAAACTAGAAGCCAGTGGTAACAGGAGCTCTGAATCCTCCAAAACAGCAGTGGACCTAGAGAGGTTTAACTGGAGTGACTATGTCAGTATGAGAGTAGGTGGGTGGGGATAGGGAGGAATGCAGTGGCAGCAAGCACCACAGGACCTCAGGCACAGTTAAGTGGAAGCTAGGAACACCAATTTTGCCAACGGCCAGCCCCAGCTAAAATGCAAAGTAAAGGTGGCATTTTTTTTGTTACAATAGACACCATTTTCAAAATTCTAGTTGATTAAAACTCTTTCTGTAAACTAAGACAGTCATGGAAATGATAGCAAAAAAGATCTACCGAGACATGTAGTGATGCCCATGGGTTTCCTAGTTGTAGCAACATCTTTCTTGGTTCTAGACATTCCACTTTTGTCTATTCGATTTCACAATTACATTTCCATCTCTTCCCTTAAATAGATATTTCACAACCCCAAATCAAGGACACCCATCCCCTTTTCTTTAAATACTCTTTTTGGCTCCCCTCCATAGTCCATTCAAAACCTTTTTAGATTGTTTTGCATCTATATTTTCAAGTACATCAAACTGAACTAGAGGACTTAGAAGGATGACTGGTCAAAATAAGACATTATAGGCCTCACATTTCATGTTAGTTTTTTTTTTAACCTCCTGTTTTCATGATGCTAATGTTGCAATGCAGTTCTGATCATCCTGATTCTTCAGTTTATCATTTTGTCACAGCCTTTATGACTTGAAG
Source organism: Gymnobelideus leadbeateri (assembly GCA_011680675.1). NCBI lineage: Eukaryota > Metazoa > Chordata > Mammalia > Diprotodontia > Petauridae > Gymnobelideus > Gymnobelideus leadbeateri. The sequence goes on along the minus strand of WOXC01002895.1, from coordinate 32,431 downwards.
TAATTGGGACTGTGACTAGAACTTGGCAATATTTTTTTGTTGTTGTTAAAAGAGAGATTTTTATCATAAGGGTTTTGTTGCAAAAGTATTTGACTGATAGGTTATTTGACTCTCTTCCTTTTCTCGTTAAAATATAGCAAAGCTGACACATTTCTCCCATTTGACAGCATACTGTTGTCCCCTTTCTCTCCATGGAAGAAAAGAAGGTACATTGAGATGAAAGCATGTGCATTCCTTCATCTTTTTTTTTTTTTTGGACAATGTTGGATATGATAATTACACAGCTGTTCAGTTTTGTTTAATTTCTCTTTTTGTTTACATTGTATTGAGTACATTACTTATATAATCATGAGTATTGTTTTCCTGCTTCTGCTTACATCACTGGATTTAAGTTAATATGTCTCCCTATGACTCTCTGAACTTCTCGTATTTGTTGTTTCTTATGTCAGAATCGTAATCTATTACATTCGTATACCACAGTTTGTCAAGGTGTTCCCCAGTCAAATACCTATTTTGTTTCTATTTCTTTGTCATTGAAAAAGGATGCTTGCTATAAATATTTTTGTGAATAGGGAAGTTTTAAAAAAATTTTTGATCGACTTGGATTGATGGAGGATCTCTGGGTCAAAAGATATGAACAATTTGGTCATCCCCCACCCCACCGCCATCACAGAATTCGAAATTGTTTTCTAGAATGAATGGTTGGACCAATTCACAATTATACTAACAATGTATTAGTACACCGATGTTCCAACAGCCCCTCCAGCATTAACTACTTTTTTTTAAACCAATTCAAAGAGTGTGAGGTGAAATCCCAGACTTATTTTAATTGGTATTTCTTTTATTATTTATTTGTATCAGTCTTTCACACAGTTGCTAGTTGATTGTAATTTTTGAGGAGCATGTGCCTTTTTTTCAGTTATTTAGTTAGGAATGGCTCTTGGTCTCACGTATTTAATGCTCTATGCCTCTTTGATATCAGACATTTGTCATAGATATTTGAGGCAACTTTTTTTTACCAAATAATATTTCTCTTTTAATCCAATCTACTCTTATTTGGGCAAAAGTTTTTTTTTCAATTTCATGCAATTTAAACAATCTATTTTTATCTTTTGTGAACATTTGTTTTTGTATGGTTAAGAATTCTCGCCCTAACCATAGTCATAGAAAATATTTCCTCTAATTTTCCTTGATTATTAAGTGCCAGGCACTGTACAAAACAATAGAGATTAAAAGAAAAACAAAGGCAGTTTCTGACTTCAAGGAGCTTAAAACTTAATGGGGAGACAACATGTAAAAATGACTAAATACAAGACATAGATTGAATAGATGAGAGGGTATCAGAGGAGGGTAGACACTAGCAGCTGGAGAGACCAAGGAGAGATTTGTGTAGAAGGTAGAATTTGGCTGGTGGGAAGGTAGGGAAACTGAGGGAGGACATTCCAGGCATACGGAACAGCCAATGCAAAGGCATGGAGGCAGGAGTTAGAATTGCCAGTGTAGATGGATTTAGAGTAGCTAGAGGGAAATCTAGGTAGCGTCCATGTGTTAAGTGCCAAAGGACTTCGTATTTTATCCTGAAGGTAATAGGGAGCGAGTGGAGCTCACTAAAAAGGGAGGTGACATTTTTAGATGTAGGCTTTAGAAAAATCACCTTGGCAGCCAAATGGAGGATGTAGAGAATAGAGAGAGCTGTAGAATAGAGAACATAGTGGAGTAGAGAGATTTGGGGCAGGGAGATGCATTAGAAGAATACTGCAATGTTCCAGGAAGGAGGAAATGGAGATTTGAAAATGGGTAGTGGCTATGTGAGTGGAGAGAATGGAACTTATACCAGGGTTATTGTGAAGATTGAAATAATAAGATATGGCAACAGTTATTGGTCAAAATAAGAAGCTGAAGATAAAACTGAGGCTGATGGCCCTGAGTGACTGGGAGGAAGGTGGTGATCTCAAAAATAATAGGGAGGTTCAGAAGTAGGCAGATAATGATTTTACATTTTATATTTAGGTTGAGTATGCATTTGGAACATTGTGTTCTATGGTGAAAAATGTTGGTAAATCCTTTCATTTTATATATGAGGGAAGTGAAACCCCAAAGAAATCAACTTGGACAGGGTCCCATACACAGTAAATGGGATTCAAATCTAGCGCCTTTCATTCCAGATCCAGTATTCTTTCCATTGAATGTCTGAGTTTAGTCTTATTTTTATTCAGATACCCATTTGCCTTTCTACTTATTGGATTTTATTTTGCATGGGCTTTCTGCAATTTATTGGTCTTCATATCATCTCACTATTTAGGGACCCGAGTATTATTCTTGTACTCTATAATGCTTCTTTAAGATCACTGAAGACATCAAATAATTGGTTTGAACTTTTAGGGGAAAAATACTCTACCAAGCAAAGAATACATATTTTGATTAATAAGATAACAATATGAAAGCCTTCTTAAAACATAACCTCATTGTAATTTCTGGGCATCTACTCTGTTGAAGAATGGCTATTGGTATTATACATTTGCATTAATTCTCTATATGTTTTAGATATCAGATCTTTGTTGGAGATAAATGTGATTAGTACATGCAAAAAATTAATTCAAAGGGAAGGCATATTATACCACTCAAGGAATCTTTTGTTACTTTCAGAAAAGATCAATATCTTTCCTTTCCCTTATGCACAAATTTCATAAGCACTCGAAAATGGGTGGGGGGAAACTCAACAATCCAATAAAATTTGTTCTGTTGGATTTGTTATTTATATCTTGAAAGTGACACTTGTTAGGAATTCACTTGCTCCTAGAGATGTACTGACGTTCAATATTTGATTGTAAATTGAGATAATGTCTCTTGTTCAGTGTTCCTCAGATACTCTGGAATCTGATATGCACTTCAGTTGCTATGCAACTTTCTCTCAGGCTTATTCAGAGCTCAGTGGTGATTTCTGAACAGCCTGTTCTCTATTTCCTTGTTTTTACTAATGAAACTAAAGTAAATCTGTATCTATTTAAATATTTCCTTCCATTTCTCTTAACTATAAGACCCGTCCCACCTTTCCCCTTTGCAATATGGGCAATGATCCTAGTCAATAATTTCCCATTATTGATATAACCAATTAGCTTCTCAGGGAGAATTTCTTGAACTCTTTGTGCCATGCTTCCCTTGGGATATTTTTTCTTTCTGATTTATTTTCTCTTTTCATCTGAAGAATTATGTTTGCCTGTGGTTTTTGCTGTGATGTTTATTTAATTACCCACTATTCAAAGACCCAAGGTCTCTATGACATATGGATAGTAAAGCTACTGTAGACCTTAAGTTTTTTTAAAAAAGTGAGTGGGAGAGAATGCAGTAATAGTGCTAATAATAGCTAGAAAACAAAGATTAACACGAATGCTGTTTAGACAATTTTAATGGAATCTGCATTTCCTTTTAATTGCAATAGCCCATTGTTGTTAAACCATTAAGGGAGCAAGTTAATTGATTTGTGGGGATAGGAAGGCATCAGATGATACCAGTGGTGCTTATAAGGGCATCAGAGGATGTCTGTATCTAGTCTGTAAAAGCAAGAAGAGCAAGAGAATCAAGTGAGGCTTCTTTGAGGTAGAGCAGGATGGTATGTCTCATAGGATTACTGATAAAGATCTGGAAGGGACCTTAGAGGCCAATGAGTTCAACACCCACAGTTAACAGATGAAAAACAAAACAAAACCCCGAGGTACAGAGAAGTCAGGTGACTTGCCCAGGGTCATACAACTACGAATTGTCTGGGGTAGGATTTTAACTTAGATCTCTCTGACTTTAAGTTCAGTGTTTTATCCATTACTCGACATTGCCTCCTCTGGTGTGTGTGTGTGTGTGTGTGTGTGTGTGTGTGTGTGTGTGTGTGTGTGTGTGTGTGTGTGTGTGTGTATCTCTAGGACAACAAGGTCTTAGGTGCAGAATATACCAAATGTCTGGATCATGACTTAGTGCCACAAAGTTGATGATAGTTACATCCTTGCCAGCTTCTGACTCTTCTATTCTCTTGGGCACACCTATGGAAGAAAATGTGAGGTTTTTGTCTGTGTGTGTGTGTATGTGTGTGTGTGTGTGTGTGTGTGTGTGTGTGTGTGTGTGGTTAGAATGAAGATTCCTATCATTAACATAGCAATGAGAATTGAGTTTTACAGTGTTTGGAGATTAGATCATTAGGCAGAGATTTCCTCAGGTGGATTGAAGGAAGTAGAAAGCTGGTCCAGAGGCAGGAGTGCCTCCCAAACTAGAAGTTATAGAGAAGATATGTTTTCAATTCTTGTTCTCTTGGATGATTGCTGGCATTGATACTGGTGGGAATTGGGGGAGGTGGTAATGTCTGGTGATAATGATAGCAAAAAATGGGAATAAAAGAAAGAAAAAAGCATTTGTGAACCATTTAAAAATATACAGAGAGAACAGAATGAGGTTTGGAAAGGAACACAGGCAAGCAGGGAAATGTTACAGTGACAATGTTAAATTTGAAGCTAGTTTTTTTTAAAGACAAGCTTAATGTAGTAGAGATTTAGTTTCATATGCAGTCTTCTTTTTCTCTTCTTTGGATGGGGAAATATTCCTGCTTGTTGATATTTATTAAGTTCATAATAATGAACCAGAAATTAAAATAAATCTTATGGAGTAACATAGTTATTCTCTTAACTTCTTAGAATGCATGTAATTAGCTATGCAAGAGGAGTTTAGTTCCATAGAATATGTTTTGGGGTTACCCAGGCAAATTTTAGAGGCACATGTGACTCAGTCCTGAAGGACTTGGTACTTTGGTGTGATGCATTAAAGAGGTTACCACATTCAAGGAGATGAACTGAATCCCTGACTTGGCTTGCCAAAAGACATGGACCTAGAGGGAATTATTTGGACAGCACAAAGCTGAGGTGAAATGTAAAATTCCTATTTAACAACTATATCAGGTCTTAATATTTTAAATATCAACTTCCTAGGAAAATATAACAAGTTACAAGCTACTGTACCCTGCTTTGAATCTCTGTCAATGAAAACTTGTGAGTCTTTGTGTCTAGCATTTCTTTTCTGTTGAGAAAATAAACTGCTGCCCTCTCCCTGATTCATATTTTACATTGATTATCTTTTTACTCCTCACTTTTAAGGGGACCCTAAATATGAGCAAAATCTAAGTTTTAAGTAATTTTACCCTGGGCTCAAGGGTAGAGATGTAAGGAGCCCAAAAGTATGAGAAAAGGAGCTTAATTTTTTTCTTTTAATTGTTAAGCTTTCCCAGCACTGGACCAGGTCCTTGTGTATGCCTGGACATGGAGCTGAGAGGATCCCTTTAATGAAGAGAGAAGAAGAGGCACAGTGCCCTTGTCCATTGGGCCCAACAGTGGGTCTTTTTTATATCTAATTGCTTTCCCTTAGGACAGGGCAGTTAGGGTAGCAAGAGTACTTTTGAGACTAGAGTACATGTATCCATTTTGAACTTAGCTTGGTGAATGGTGCAAAATATTGGTCAGAGGGAAGAAGAAAGAAATTAACACAATAACTATCACATATTTACTATATATAATATTTCAAAGGAATAACAAGTTGTATTTAACAGACTTGAAGGTTCATGTGCAATCATGAAAGAGAAAGAAAGAAAGAAAAAAAAGGAAGGAAAACAAAAGGAAGGAAGGAAGGAAGAAAGGAAGGAAGGAAGGAAGGAAGGAAGGAAGGAAGGAAGGAAGGAAGGCAAGAAAGGAAGGAAGGAAGGAAGGCAGGAAAGAAGAAAGAAAGGAAGGAAGGAAGAGAAAGAAAGGAAGAAAGAAAGAAAGAAAGAAAGAAAGAAAGAAAGAAAGAAGGAAGGAAGGGAGGAAAGAAAGAGAGAGAAGGAGGGAAAGATAGGCACTGAAGACAAAGTTTCTTAGTTTTACAATTCTGCTATTGGTAATAGCTGAACGATGGTAGAGATAATAGCTGAATTTAAGGGTTGGGGTAAGATTAATCTAAACCTAGGACACAAGGGAAGATGCTGTTATTTCAGTTGACTCCTTGGCAATATCTCCAACACATACCAGGAAGCCCATCTGTGATTTAGCTATGTCTCCAACCATTACAGAATAGCATTTCTGAGCTAAAAGGGACCTCAGAGATCTTCTAGGCCAAACCCCCTATTTCCAGATGAGGAAGCTGAAGCTGAGAGAAGTGAGATATGTTACTCAACATCATACAATTACTTGGATGGAGCTAAATCTAGGTATCCTGAAATCGAATCCAATATGCCATATCGTCTCACTCTGCTACTGTGATTTCTATCTCTATATAGACTAGCTGTGTTTATATACATTTTCTAGTGTTAGGTCTTTTCCCCCCAGAGTCATAATCAGGGGAGATTTACAACAGTTTTACCCTAGGATGTCAAAATAGCAGTGTGTATTCCTTTAGCAGATAGAAACAAGTGACCTTAGCACCTAATTAGCAAAAATAACTAGTTAAAATAGGAAGCTATCAGGGGAGGCTGCTTCTTTCCTCTAGAGGGCATACCTTAAGTAAGCTCTTCCCCGATGTGTCCTGTTTCCTTTCCATCAGAAACCTCCTCTGCAGTACTTGTGGCCTCTCCCACCATGGGAGCAACAGTCTCCCCATGGATCTCAGGCAATGGAACCTTGTGTCCTACAGGAGGAAAGCAATAAACATTCATACACTGCTGACTATGAGCCAGGACTGTGTGAAGTTCTTTGTACAAATGTTATCTCATTTGATCTTCATAGCTATTATTATCCCCATTTTAAAGTTAAGGAAAACTGAGGTAAAAAGAGGTTAAGTGACTTGCCCAGGGTCACAAAGTTAAATAGTTTCTAATACCATGTATGAACCAGGCTGACAGCTCTATTCATTGCACTAACAACTGCTTTTACCACAATTCAAAATCTCTCTCCAAGTTCTCTTCAAACTCATTCTCACTCAAATGACTCTGTGTGTGTGTGTGTGTGTGTGTGTGTGTGTGTGTGTGTACATGTATGCGTGTGTATTGCTCTGGCACCAGCATTGCTAGTTACAGCTCCCCCCGCCCTTTATTGCTAATGGGTAAGATGCTTGAGGTCAGAAAGGGTTGTGTCTCGTCTTTCCTTTGTATCTCCTCAAAGCAATGGGTATAAAACTTTCCTTAATAGGTTAATTTTTACTGATTACAAAGATGCAGTTTAATAGACTTATCTTATCCATAGGGGAGCATTTGTTTTGGTATCTGAAAAGTTCTCAAACTCTAGCTTAAGTCTTGTGGCAGAGAAGCCTACTTAAATCATCAATCTACTTCCAAATTCTAACAGAGGATTACCTGGTACAGGGTCACCTTAAGTTTTCAAATTAAATGAAAGCTTACTTTGTTTTATTATATTAATGCTGAATCTTTCATGTAGAACTTTTAATGACAAAGTCTTTGAAGGTCATGACAACTTGAGGTGAGAGGTAACTAGTATTATGCCCATTTTATAGATGAAGGAATTGACAGGAAACTTCATAGGATCAACTAGCAAGTCAAATCAGTGGCAAAATCATGAATCCAACCAGTTCATCCCACTCTTCTCTTGCCAAATTAGTAGGGTCCATATGTGGAATACAGCAGCCTCTTCCTCCTTTTCTCCAACTAAACAAAGGCCTAGGAAAGGTCAAAATTCCTGAGTTACTTTATGAAAGTGTGGTGGCCAATGGCTCCATTTCCTTCCAGTGTCTGAATATCAACTAGCTACCAATTCTCCAGGGATTGTCCCCTGAACATGAATCAGTACCAGTCTGACTAGAACTTTGACCTATACCCTAGGTCCAAGATCCCAGCCCCCTGACTCCAACACCTGATTTTGCTCAGCCCAGAGAAGAACACTATAAAACCCCACTCCACTTTACTGGTTTTGGAGCCCCATTCCATTTGGGGACCCAGCAGGATGCCTTATTTTACCCAGGATCCTATCAGATTTGACCTGCTTTCTTCCTCCCTCCCTGTCCTTCTTTACTGTAAATATGTCCCCTTAATAAAGTTGCCTTGCTTTACTGTCTTGTGGTGTGCTCCATTTTATTTTGTATTGAACTATATCTTGAACCTTGCAATTACTAAACTTGTATTAAGACTATAAGTAGACCTTCAATTTAAAAATAAATATGACATCACAAAACTACAATCAATGTCAGGTTTAGCCTGTTTTTCCATTGGGGAAGGAGCACAGATGATTTGCCATCCATCTTTGAGAAGACAGGGAAGAGAATAGTGGACTAATAACTTTCCTGGGTAGGAGGTGTTAGAGCAAGGTAGGGGAATCGTCAGACTTTTGAGTTGTTTGGCTGTTATGCCAATGTTCATACTTTTGTGACAGGCAAAGGCTACGGGGGATATTGGCTCTTTTTGATTAGAGTAGTAATAGCAAATTGCCAAGAGCCTCTGCAAAATAGACTAAATAACATCGTTGGCACGTGTGAATCTCGGTATAGATCAAAATGTGGGTACAAGTGGAGCCTAGGAAGAAGCATGACAGTCTGCTTCAGAGAACAATTGGGTACTTGACTGGAAGAATTACACGTTTTTCACGGTCACCAAGTTGGGGGAGGAAGGAGAAATGGAGTAGCATGATAGATATTTTTTCTGGTGTGCCTTGTTTACTTAGGCCATCCACCCTGACAAAGGGCTTTTTCTTTTTTTCAGGTTTTCAGATACTCAGATGCTAAAATACTTTGACATCAGTTAAATGTATAAAGCTTTATGTGGGTTGATCAGTTACTGGAATCACTCTTCAGGATCACCCTATACCTTGCTGTATCCCCTTCTTTTTGTGGGTCCAAACATCCAAACATTTAACTGGATGTCAGTCTCAGCCACTTACTTGCCAACTCATTTATTATTTACCATAGGAAAAGAAACCTCTCCTCTTCAAAACCAGCCAGAGATGCATAAGATAATATTTTAAGGGTAAGCAGATATGATCACCAGTAGTTCACTGTGTTACAGACTCCCCCGAAAAAGTCCATCACATAAATTATTTGACATCCACCAAATTTTAAAGAAACATTCTTATCTTGCAAATTCTCTCATTAAGTAGAATTTATTGCTGGTGCTGGATTGATAGCTCAGGAAATGATATTGTTCACTTTCATCCAATGGTTGAGCCTGAAATAATGGCTTGAAATAAGATCTGGTTCATTTGCAAAGGATCTTTCAGCCAAAGAATACTAAGCTCAAGGTTGTCTCAGAATGTGTGTTTAAGCTACATGCCAATTTGCTAAGTGAAAGCAGTCTTGGAGCTTAGCAATGATTATAATATGCTTTCTGAGTTGAGAGCAGTGCTGCTTAATGAAAACACTTAATCCTCTTTTTTAATTTTTAAAGTACTTCCCACCACCAATAATCTAACAATGCTGCTTCCATACTAATGAGATGTTGTGAAGAAAGAAATTTCAAGACTTGGCAGCTGATTATATATGTGGGATGAGTCAAATATGACAGCAAGGTCATAAACTTGGGTGACTGGAGAGATGTGATGCCTTTGCCTGTAATAGGGAAGTTCAGAAGAGATGAGAGTACTTCCAGTATGAAATGCCCAGCAGGCAGTTGGTGATGTAGAGCTGGGGCTCAGGAGAGCCACTTTAGCTGTATAAAAATAGATCTGGAATCTGCAGAGACATGATAACTGAACTCATAGGAGCTGATGAGATCACCAAGTGAGAGAACAGAGAGAGAAAAGAGAGGAGGGTCCAGAACAGAGATTTGGGGTCACCCATAATTAATGGGAATTACATGGATGAAGATCCAGATAGCAGAACCAAGAGTGAGCATTGATCAAAATCCACAGAGGAGAGAGTATCTTAGTAGAAGAAGGTGATCAATATTGTCAAATGGTATAGAATAGTCAGGAAGGACAAGGATAGACTGAGCTTATTAGATTGGGCAATTAACATATGATCAATAATTTTGAAAGTATTGGTTTTCATTGGATGGCGATGTTGGAAACCAGATTACCAAGAATTTGGAAAAGAGCCAAGAGGATAGGAAGTTGATGAACTGATTGTGGATTGCTTTTTCCAGGAATTTAGCTGAGGAGGGGAGAACAACAATGAAAGTTGTTAGATATAGCAGTATCTAGTGAGTTTCTTTAAGGATGGAGGGGACTTGGAGTTAGAAAGACAAGTTCAATCCTGCTTAGCTGTGTGACCATAGGCAACCCACTTAACCTTTCTTGGCCTCAATTCCTCACTTTTAACATGGGGATAAAATAGCACCTAGCTCACGTGGTTGTTGTACAGATCTAATGTAAATCACTTTGCTAACTCACTATATAAATACTAGCTGCTATTATTATTTGTAGGCATCTGGGAAGGAGCCAGTAGATAGACTAAAGATTAGAGAGAGCATAGGGATGATGGTAAAGGCAATCTTCTTGAGAAGTAAGGAAAAGATGGGATCAAAGGTGCATGTAGAGGAGTTGGCTTTGGCAAGAAGGGCCACCCCTTCATCAGAGACATCAGTGGAGGAGAAGCTTTTGGGGGGTGGGGTCAGGAGACCGTGTGATAAGGAAAAGGAGAGCAAAGAAAACTGCCTTTAAATGTCCTTAACTTTCTCAGGGATGTAGAAGGAGCAATGAGGGTGGAAGAACAGCATGGGAAGTGTGAGGTTTAGAAAAGCCACTGTGGTGACTTGGGATAGGGGGAACGGATAGATTGTCTTGCTGTGGCGAGAGCTCAGCTGAGATTAGCTGGCAAAATTTATAGTTCATCTAGTCAGCATGGTTTGATGATTTCCTCCAGGTCCATTCAGTAGCACATACATAGGAATGAAGGTGGTAGGGAGCAGTTGTAATCTAGGACTGAGGTTTGCCAAGCTATTATTAGTGACCTATTCTTTTTAGATAGCTCTAATTATTAGGAAATCCTACTTGACATCAAGCCCAAATTCACCTCTCTGCAGCTCCTAATCATTGCTGTCAGTTCTGTCCCCAGGACAGGACACACAGTATAGACCTCATTAATTCCAGCTGTGCATAGCTATAAGTAAAAGGGGATAATTATAATAAGAAGTAAAATGTATGAATGAATCTAAAGGGAATGAGAGGGTTTGTTATTTTCTCTTAGTTCTTCCTGCTCAGTCATCGCAAGCTTGAATTTGTTGACTTTCAAGACAGGAACAAAAGTCCTATTTTGAATCTGATTTATCTGAGTGGGCCAGCTATGACGTATTCTGTGGCTTTTAAAAAGATATTTTTAGATGAAAAGGCATTTAAAAAAGAGCTCTCACATGATAAAATAGAGATTACAGACCCACAGACACATACTAGACCCTAATACATAAATTGGGTATCATCCCCAGTACCTACCCTAAGTAAGGAAGCTATTGAAGTGATTTATTTAAGTCTCCATCCTTCTTGACTTCTCTGAAGAGATTGACACCATTTATTAGGTATGCCTAATAAATATTTCTTGATCATTTAATGCCTCCTGATTAGCATCTTTTGCCTGGGTTTTTGTGAAACTATTCTCTCCTGATCCTTTTCCTGCCTGTCTGATGGCTTATCTTTGTAAAGGGCTTAGCACAGTGACAGGTACTTAATAGGTACTTAGTAAATGCTTGTTCCCTTCTTTTCCTCTCCTCTCTCTTCCTTCCCAGTCTCCTTTTCAGGAACATTATCCATATCCCACACCTGCTTTATGGGTGTGCCTATCCCATTTTCTCTCCTCTCTCTATATTCTCATCATCTCTCAGAGTTTAAAATTTTCATTTCTATGCAGATAATTCTTTCTATCCTATTCAGATGCAACCCTCAAATCCCTGTCTTGAGCTCTAGTTCCATAACTCCAACTATGCCCTGGGTATTTGCGCCTGCTTGTTTCCCAGGCGTCTCAAATTCAACCTATCCAAAACAGGACTTCTTATCTTTCCTCCTAAACTTCCCCTTCTTTGACTTCCCTATTTTTGTCCAGGGCATCACCATCCTTTTAGTCCCTCAAATTCATAACCTCAGAATTATCCTTGCCTTTTAACTCTCCAGCACTGTTTCTTGTGCTGAAGCTGGGGGTGAGGCCTTCACAACTTTTCTGTCCCTTTCTCTACATAGTCCAGCCAAGTTCAGGCCCTCACTACTTCTTACTATTGCAATGACTTCCTAATTAGCTTTCTTGTATTCTATCTCTCCCTTGTATAATCCATCTTCCACATGGCTCAGAAAAAACTGCTTTAGTCACTCTCATCCTCAAGAAGTTTCAATGACTCTCCATTATCCTTAGGATAAAATAAAAACTCTTCTTTGGCATTTTAAGTCCTTCACAACTGGGCCATCTGCAGTTGTCCTGATTGATATCTGGCTACTGGACCCAGATGACTCCCAGGAGAAAGTGAGGCTGGTGACTTTGCACAGTCCTTCCTCACTTAAATCCAGTTCGCTTGCAAGTCATGGCATCATCTTCCTGATGTCATGGTCCTCTTTGAGAATGAAGGGGAAACCACAAGTACTTCACAATCTTCCTGGAACCAACTTTGCCAGGATGATTATAAATTACTATTCTCACAAATTCTATGCCCCAACCAAACTGGAGAAATAGCTGTTCTTTGTCTCCTCTGCATGCCACTAGGGCCTGACAGGCTCTCAGATCTCTCCTCTACTTCTTGTAACACCTGGTTCCCTTCAAGGTTCAGTTCTAATGATGCCTTGTTCAAGAGACCTTTCTTGGTTTCTCCTGTGTTAATGTAGCATTCTGGGGCTATCTGGGACTATCACCCAACTGGGCACTTATACTCATAGGCTGGGTTCTCTTGAGGAGGTGATAATTCCCTCAGACTTTGAGGATTAATGATGTTGCTGGGGTTTCTAGTACTATTATGGCTGTGCTTCCACTGGGGTGTTGTCAATTATCAATTAGTGTAACTCCATTAGAAAAGGGAATTTTCTGAAAAGGTAGAGTAAGAGCATTCTTACAAAATGGAGGGGAGAGACATTCTTTCTCCTTTCACGTATAAGGTCTCTAGAGAGAGTGGGCACCAACTCAAAATACCACGGTAGTGAGGCACACAAGCAGATAACATTTGTGGCGTCTATCTTGGGGGATTGTGGAGGAGGCAGCATTTCAACTGGGCCCTCACAGGATGGGCGAGATTTCAATAGTGGAACTGAGAGTAATGGCACCAACAGCATCCTAAGTGTAGAAAGACTAGAGAAAGCAAAAACATGGATGTAGGAAATTGCTACGGTGGTGAAGGGTTGTTGTTCAGTGTTTGAGAAACACTAAGGAATTCAGATGGCTCAGAGTATAGCTGAGATGCACAAAGTTTGAGAGAAAACCAGAAATTCAGCTTGAAATCAAGTGTTGGGCAATGTTGAAAAAGTATTTATTAAGTACCTAGGGTGGGAGGAATGCAAGAAAGATTGAAGGAGAACAAAACAACTTCTACAACATCGTAAAAGAAAATAACTTTGAAAGATTTAAAAATTCTGACAAGTCATAGCTCCAGGAGCTTGATGACAAAGCATCTTAGCAGAGGTGCAAAATGAGATGTACAATTTTCATATACAATTCATGTACTAATTTTCAAATATGCAATAATGTATTTTCATAAGTAATTAATGTATTAATGCATTTGGCTGCCTAGACTGTTTTGTTACAAGCAAGAGTTTTTTTTATTGTGTGTAGGCAGAGATGGTGGGAGAAATGAAAGAGGAAATGACAGAGATTTTGGGGTGGGAGGAGCACGAAAAGAGACTATGAAACATTTGTAAAAATGTGCCGAAGAAAACTCAGATAAGTAGGACAAAGCAGGACAAAGATACTGGAGTAGTTTGCCATTTCCTTCTTCATCATGATTCCATTTTAGAGATGAGGAACTGACACAAATGGGATTTAAGCAACTTGCCCATAGTCCCATAGCTAGTAAGTGTCTGAAGTAGAATTTGAATTCAGATCTTCCTGACTCCAAGCCCAGTGCTCGTTTAATGATGGCCCACCTAGCTGCTCCAAACCCTATACAAACACTAGCTATTATTATCATCCCAAGGGGCAGGACTGAAGGAGAGAGATTTTAAATTAGGAGAATCTATGAGCTGCCAGAAGCATTTAGGACTCTAAATGAGATGAAAGGATGTGTGAGGTAATTAACACGAGCCTTCTAAATAGTAGCTGGAGATAAATGGAAACAAAATGGTAAGGAAGCTGTGAAAATGGCCTGCAACAGCCCATTGGTAGAAGGATAAGAGAGTCAATATTTACAGTTTTACTGTCCAGTTAGTATTAAGACCAGAGGATACAGCCCCAGACTGTATATAGCCCCACTCTACAATTGGCCAATGGCATACGGATAATGGTAATCATTTGCAATACAATCTGTTACATTGCAGCCTCAAAAATAAAATGTAAAAAGTAAAAACAAAAAACAAAAAACTCTCATCCTGGTTTAATAGCTCCACCTTTGCCTCCACATGCATTTTGATTTTTCTTTATTTATTTGTTCTTGACACTGATTGGTTGTTGTGCTCTATGCTTAAAGAAGACCAAAAAGACACCACTGAGTTGGAGTCAAGGTATAATGTGTCCAGCTGTGGCTGATCAGACCAATATGAGCTCAGAAGGCTCTTCCACAGGCAGGTCAGGAACAATTTGGAGTGGAGATGTCTGTCTCTAAATTTGTACATCTCGCATTTCTTTTGAGGTATTGCAATTCTGCTTGACTTGTAAAGCACAGCACCTTCTTTGATGTGGGCAGGCCATGCTGGGTGGTTCTGTGCCAGTGTCTCCCTTACCTCACAATTGATTCCAAAGTTCTTCAGAGGGACCTTGAGAGTGTCTTTGTATTACTTCTTCTGACCACCTAAGCTCTTGCCTTAAAGACCAGAAAATAGTCTTATAAGCAAATGTAAGTCTGGCATTCAAACAATGTCAGCCCATTGGAGTTGTATTCTCTGCAACAGTTTAAATGCTTGGCAGTTCAGCTCAAGAAAGGACTCCAATGTCCTTATCTTGCCAGGTGACCCTCAGAATCTTCCTAAAACAATTAAGATGGAAGCTGTTCAGTTTCCTGGCATGGTACTGGGACATTGTACAGATTTCACAGGTGTACAACAGTAAGGTCAGCACAACGGCTCTGTAGCCCTTCAGTTTGGTAGGCAGCCTAATGTCTCTTGTCTCTCATGCCATCCTTCAAAGCCTCCCAAGTGCTGAGCTCGCTCTGGCAATGCCTGTGTCAACCTCGTCATCTGTGTGTACATCCCTGGAAAGTACACTGCCAAGGTAAGTGATTTCCACAGCATTCAAAATTTCTCCATTTGCTGTAACTGATGGTTTTACATGTGTGTGGTGATGTGCTGGCTGGTAGAGAGCCTCTGTTTTTTGGTGTTAGTTGTCAAGCCAAAATTAACACAAGCAGCAGAGAACTGATTCATATCACTGCATCTCAACCTCAGAGGCTGCATTAAATGAACAGTCATCTACAAACAAAAAGTCACCCACCAATTTTCCCTCTACTTCGCTTATAGCCTTTACAAGTTAAATAACTTGAACAACAGTGTAATAGCTGACTGATACTATTTTCATCCTCCTTGAAGGCATCTGACAACATTGCTGAAAACATCATGCTAAAAAGCATGAGAGCAAACACAGAGCCCTGCTTCATTCCATTGGTGACTGGGAAAATGTGAGAACATTATCTATTATCCCAAGCTCATGCAAGCATGCTGTCATGAAACTGGCATATAATACTGATGAACTTCTCTGAGCAACCAAATTTTGCCATGATGTTCCACAATCCCTCATTTTACAGGCCTTCGTCAGGCTGATGAACATTATATGTAGATGTCTGGTCTGCTTCTGGCATTTCTCTTGGAGTTGTTGGGTAACAAACACCATATTGACTCTTCTCTGCCCTTTCTGGAGCCATGCTCGCTCTTGGGTAGATGACCATCTTCCAAGTGAAGGATCAGTCTATTAAGGAGGATTCTGGCAAGAATCTTGCCAGCAATGGCTAAGAGAGAACCCCACCCTGTGATTGTACAGGACAACCTATTTCCTTTTCCTTTATAGAGATGGGCAGTGGAGGCTTCCTTGAACTTCTAGGGGATAACCTCCCTTTGCCATACAACCCAGAAGAGTTCAGTCATACAATGAGCAGTGGACCCCCCCCCCCTTATAAATTTCAGCTGGAAAAGAATCAGATTTGTCACAGGAGAGGAGCCTAATGGCATTCGGTTGGAGGTTCAGTTAGAGAGGAACTGACTCCCACCTCAGGTAAACAGTCAAAGATTTTGGCATTGGTTGATGACAGTCTGTTTGAGAATGCTATGGAAGTGTCCAGCCCATCTCTCCAGGATCATGTACTTATTATTACTAATCAATGGGGCTCCATTTGCACTGAGTAGTTGAGATGCACCATAGGCATCATAAAAGTGCTTAGGATTGTTATTATCAGCATAAAACTAAATGTCATCTGCTATCTTACTGAGCCAAGAATCCTGCATCTCCCTAAGCTTTGCTTGCACTTTACTTTTGTTGCAGTTAAATGCTGCCTTCTTAAAGACAGATGAACTATCCTCATGGTAAACCCTATGGAGTTCTCATTTTTCATCTAGCAGATTCTGAATTTCCTCATCATCTTCATCAAAATAATCTTGATGTTTCCAAGTGTTCTAGACTAGATGAGTAAATGCAGTAATATACATCAGATCCCTGCCCACACCTTTTCTGCTCCACTGTTGCCAATTGTGCCCTGGCTCAGCTTTCTATCTATGTTAGCAAGAAACTGTTCACTCACAGAGAAGCACTGGACCCTGTTGACATTAAGTCTTATGTTAGTTCTCTTGCCTTGGAGCCACAAGTTTTGTTGAATATGAATGTTTAACTTGGAGAGGAAAAGTCTATGATTGGTCCATCATTCTATACCATACCTTGCTTTGTCACTCTTACATCCTGTTTGTTTCTTCTCCTTACAATGACATTATGCCCATGTTTGCTATGAGGGTGTATCCATGAAGTTTTAATGTGTTTAGGTAAATGGAAGACAGTGCTGGTGATGGGAAGGTCATGAGACACACAAGTCATCAGTAGTAATTGACTATTACTGTTGCTGTTTCCAAATCCATTCCTTCCAAGACTCTCTGCTATGTGCCGACTCTGGCATTAAAGTCACCCAGAATTATAATCTTGTCATTTTTTGGTACATTGGTGGTGAGGGTCTCCAGGTTTTCGTAAACTTTTTCTTTGACCTCATCAGGGTTTATTATGGTGGGAGCATAAGCATTAATGATGGCATGGCACTTTCCTTCAAGTAGAAATTACATAGTTATGAGCCTGTCATTTGGGGAGGCATACAAGCTTGTTGACTAGATTAGTTTTGATTGTGAAACCTATATCAGCCTCATGGCATTCCCCATCACTGTGGCTACTCCAGAAAAATGTATATCCAGCTCTGACTTTGATAAGGTAGCTTTCATTTGCCAGCCTTCTTCCACTCAGGGCTGCTATTTGGATGTGATGCCTGCTGAGTTCCTTTGCAACAAGAGCTGTTCGTCTTTCAGGTCTACTGGATTTTATATTGTCTCTAAGCCTGCAAACATCACATGTACCAATGGTGAGTGGAATCATCTTCACAAAAGTTTTTTGTACATTTTGTATGGTTTTTTTTGTGTGTGTTTGTGTGTTTTGACTGCAGGGTGGGTTTATTGCCAGCCACAGTAAGCAAGCCAGAGTTGGTTGAAGCAGATAGTTTTTGTCATACCTTTTTTAGCCACTTCCTCATTTCAGGAGGTAAGCAGTGTGATCCTTAAAGATGGTTACTCAGACACTGAGGGGGCTGCTGAATCCTACTGCTTCTTCAGCCCAGTGAGAAGGCAACCATATGGCCTAGGCTGCCTTTGTGCAGGGTTGTGACTACAGCTTCTAGTGTATCCACACCTGCTTCTTCATAACTTGCCTGTCACTACAAGGGCTTTGAGGTAGGTAAAAATACTAAAATGATATGGGTGCTATCTTTTAATTTGCACATAAATTGGATTTGTGAGGCAAGGTTGCACAGTCTTAAACCTCACCCTCTCTTCCACAATCATCAGGGTCCAGTGGCAAAACAAAAGTCGAGATGACTGGTGATGACCTGGATGCATTGGATGACCTTGATGTCTTTGATGTCTAATCAAGCTTTAAGTACTCCATGGATCCTGCTTCAGCCTCCTTCATGGCTGTTGGAACAGGTTGTTCTCATCCACCCATTCTACCTGGGGAAGTCTTCACATGCTTGGGGTGGACACTCCCCTAACACTGAGGGGTTCAAGGTCACATAGATTACCCTCAACGTGGTTTAAGCCTATCGTCAAACTGGTTTACTCAGGTGTGGCTGCTACATATGCTAGAGTTTCTTGGAGCCACAGGTGAGAATTGGGTGGCAGGTAGACACCAAAGGTGTAAAACAGCCCTAAAAAAGGATTGGTAAGCCCTCATACCAGAGGTACTAGACTTCCCTGAACACCAGTATGCCCCATTCTTGCCACCAGTGACTGCCTGATGCATACAGTCCCTCTATCCCATTTAAGATTAAGGCCAGTTTAATGTTTAAGCAGGGGTTTCTTCATGGTTTTGCTCACCAATGCCTAGAATGGACTCACTCCTTTCTGTTTGCTGAAGTTCCTCCATTTCTTCAAGGGCCAGTTCAAATGTCAGCTCCTCCAGCTTCCTCCTTAAATTCGAAGTGCACGTTGTTTGTTCTCTCTTTTCTCTCATGGTTATTTGTCAATATTTCTCTCCTCCCTCCCCCACTCCCCACCCCTGGGGTGAGCTGACAACCTAGTTTGGGCCTTCTGGGAGATAAGAAGAACCTTGCTTTGCTTCTGCCTGATATTTCTCTGATTTGGAGGTCAGCTACTTGAGTGGGTTGAGTTAGAACCTCTGAATCATCTGTATGGTGGTTGTACCTCCTTGGTGATCAAGTGCTTAAAAACTCACTTGGCTGACTAGCAATTCTGAGCTCCAAAGAATGGCCTTTGTTGCACTTGTGAAAAATAAACATTGCCAACCAAAACAAACCCACACATTGGCCTTGTCAAAAAATATGTCTCATTCTGCATAAATGAATAGTTTTAAAGATAGAAAGCTTATGTGTAGAGTACCGGCCCTGGAGTCAGGAGGACCTGAGCTCAAATCCTGCCTCAGACACTTGACACACTTACTAGCCGTGTGACCTTGGGCAAGTCACTTAACCCCAATTGCCCTCCAAAAAGCAAAAAATAAAAACAAAAAAAGAGAAAGTTTATATGTAAATAGAGTTATTCACATAAGCCTAACTGTTGTAGTTATGTAGTGTTATAAGAAAATAATTAGACAACAATCCCACTGTATGCCACAAAGTTCAGGCACCACCAACTGTTTGGTGGCAACTGTCCAAGTCTACTACTGCCTTAGAAGAACTAAAAAGAACTTGCCCAGCAACCTCAATGTCACTTTATGATACAGATAATAAGCATGAAAGAACTTCAGAGAAATAAGAGATAAATGTGGCCTGGCATTATCAGAAAAGACTTACTTTCTGGAGGAAGTAGAACTGGAACTGTGCCTGACAAGAGACTTTTTTATGCTTATGGCAGCTACTGCTTTTAGCTTGACTTTGTACCAAGAGTGATAAAACTATCTGCCCCCCAGAGAGAAAATCAAAGAATTATCTCCCAGGAAACCTATATTACTTTGAAAATTCTTTTGATGGTCCAGTGATTGACATGGTTATTGCAGCTAAATGTGACTAGCTGAATAAAAGCATCTGTTGAATATTGACAGTAGGAAGATGACAGGGAATTTGAGCATTTCATATGGTAATAACTAGACTACAAATTTTCATTGAAGGGAAAGGAAGGAAGGAAAGAAAGAAAGGAAGAAAGAAAGAAAGAAAGAAAGAAAGAAGGAAGGAAGGAAGGAAAGAAAGAATGGAAGGAAAAGAAAAGAAGGAAGAAGGAAGAAAGAAAGAAAGAGAGAGAAGGAAGAAAAAAGAAAGAGAAAGGAAAGAAGGAAGAAAGAAAAGAAAAGGAAGCAAGGAAAAGAAAAAGAAAAGGAAAGAAAAAAGAATTTTAAAAATTCTTATTACATACCAGACGTGCTAAATACTGGGAAATACAAATAAAATCAAGCGAGACAGTCTTCCCTCAAGGAATTCATATTCTAATAAGGGATTATAGCACTGATTAGGGACTTGGAGGTAAAGGAAGAATATTTTGGAAAGGGAAGCCAGAGAATGGTGACTGGAGGAATTAGGCAATTTACTGGGAATGGTAGTTTTGACTTGATTATTGTTCCGGAGACAGAGTTGGAAAGTGGAATGGGGGAGAGGAGCATGACATAGAGGTGATTGGGAAGTAGTGGTGGACAAGGACTAAATCTTGATGGTCTTAGTTTCTATGCCCTGTTTTAGTACTTTATATATAGAAGGGTTTAAATGAATGGATATGAACTCCCCTCCATGTACTCTATAGTACTGGCCTCCCTGCTGTTCCCCAATCAAAATACTCTATTTCCTAACTCTGGGCCTTTTCACTGGCTATCCCCCATGCCTGAAATTCTCTCCCTCCTTGTTTCTGCCTTCTTGCTTCCCTAGCTTTCTTTCTTCAAAGCCTCATCTAAAACCCCCAATCTAGAGGAAGCCTTCATTGTTTTTTCTTAATGCTAGTTTCTTCCCCCTGCTATTACCTCCAATTTCTCTTGCATATATCTTGTTTGTACACAGTTGTTTGCATGTTATCTCCCCCATAAGACTGCTAGCTCCTTGAGAGTAGACACTGTTTTTGCCTCTCTTTGTATCTCCAGTGTTTAGTGCAATACCTGGCACATAGTAGGCACTTAATAAATGACTTATAACTTGACTTAACTTGGAAGGATGGAGAATGCAGCTTACTGCTGGAGGATATTAGCAATACTAGAGTATAATGTTTAAATAACTAGTGTAATCTGCAAGGTCCATTGTGACTTTTCTGAGAAATTTATAGCCAAAAGGTAGTTAGAAGGGAAAAATGTTAGGTATTTGCAGAGAATGGGTAAGTGGGAAAGGAGAGAAGAAAAGGAAGCGGTGTGCAGTGGTCTTGTAAAAGAACTGAAGTCCTGACTGTGAAACTCGCAGGAAGAATCTTAGGACATAAAAACAGAAAAGAGACCCTTAGAACCTCGTGAGATGTCAAAGGCATATATGGCCAAGCAGTCTCGTTTTGTTCACTTAATCTAAGATCCTTGTTTGCAAGCTGTGTATATAGGTTTATGTGTATAGAGAATTCAGTTGGTGCTATCATGGCCAACCAAAGAGAAACCTGTGAAATGGACAAGGATTGTCTCTATCCCCACTTTCAGTGTCCTATTTCCCTCTATTAGTCTTTCTCCACTTATCCAGAGTATCCAGCATTCTCATGCCACTCACTGTGAATCTCCCTGGGCAATTTCGCATGTTTCAAAATTACATCACATTTCTTTTCCATTATGGCTGCCATTCCCTACTCCAATCTAGCTGTTGAAGAAGAAACTGAACTGGCAAGCTAGTGTACCCTAAGGTTTGAATGACCAATACTAGCTTAATATGTTGTCCCTTCCCAGAGGTAAGTTTATGTTGTAAAAAAGGATGCATATTAACTCAGAGGAATTATTGTGGACTAGATGCCCTCCAAGGTTCACTTCAGGTCTTAAAACCTCTGATTCTAATAGTGACATTTCAAGTGATGTTGCAACCAAACAAACAGGTACTTAATAAGTATCTACTTAAGTGTGCCAGGCATTATGCTAGAACCTGGGAATACAAATACAAAGGATGAAACAATACCTTCTCACAATGGGTTTATGAAAGGAACACATTGGTAGTCAGGGCAATCTTCCCCCATCCACTCAAATAATCTTACCCTATGGCAATCACCCACTTTAAACCTTAATTTCAGGTTTACAAAAACAAAACAAAACAAAACAAAAACAAAACCGAAAGACTAAAAAAACCAATTCTTCTTTTAATACTTGAGAAGTCTTCTCTTCACCAAAAGAGACCAGAAGCACACTTTAGCAGGTGGTCTTTATGAATCGCTGTGGTAGGGGAAGAGAAATCAACACCTGGTCGTCAAAAATCTAGTGATGAAATAAATTAGTAAAGTTGATAATGAAAAATAATATGTGCTTGTTTACTCTGAAGTTCATAAGAGATTTTCAGGTGGAGCCAAGATGGCACTGTAGAAGCAGGAAAACTCCATATGCCCCCTCCATAACCACCTCAAATACCTATTAAAAATGAATCTAAACAAATTTTAGGACTACAGAACCTACAAAGGGACAGAGAGAAACAAACCTCCCACTGAAGACCCCACAGGAAGTGTCCATTGCAGTGTGCTGGGAGCCAAACTCAGCCCAGAGGGAGTCCCTGGTTGGAAGAGAGAGAGAGAGAGAGAGAGAGAGAGAGAGAGAGAGAGAGAGAGAGAGAGAGAGAGAGAGAATCTCCTGGATCTATTTTCCAGGTCAGTGGTTTTCCCAATGAGATATTTTACATTGCCTCTATTTTTTTACTTCTCACTTTGTCCTTAGCATCTATGTGTTTATAATTCTGGAAACCACCACAGCTGCTGTTGATCTGAACTCCCTCCAGCTGGGGCTGGTCAGGCCCACCCTGAGGCTAAAACCTCTGGCTCTGGAGGGGCTGGGCTCTGCTCCCAGAGCACTGCCCTGGCCACTTTCTGCTGGCCTGCCAGCAGTCCTCAATGGGAGGTTAGCTTCTCTGTGTCATTTTGTGGGTTCTGTAGCTACAAAGTTTCTTCAGAGTCAATTTTACATGAATTAGAGGAGGTGGAAGCCAGAGCCTCGAGGAAGTCCTGTTTCTACTCTGCCATCTTCACCCAGGAGAGATAATTTAAAAATTATTGGACTACCTGAAAGCCATAATCAAAAAAAGGACCTAGAAATTACCCTTCAAGAAATTCTCAAGGAAAATTGTCCTGATGTTTTAGAATCAGAGGGCAAAATAGAGGTTGAAAGAATCCACTGATCACCCTTGAAAAAGATCCCAAAAAGAAAATTCCTAGGAATATTATAGCCAGGTTCTGGAGTTCCCAGATCAAGGAGAGAATATTACGAGCAGCCAGGAAGAAACAATTTGAATATTGTGGAAACACAATCAGGATAACACGGGATCTGGCAGCTTCTACACTGAGGGATAGAAGGGCTTGGAATATGATATTCTGAAAGTCAAAGGAGCTGGGATTAACACCAAGGATCACCTACCCAGCAAAACTGAGTATCATGTTTCAGGGGAAAATATGGTCATTCAATGGAATAGAGGACTTTCGAACATTCTTGAGGAAAAAACCAGAGTTGAATAGAAAATTTGACATTCAGACACAAGAAGCAAGAGATGCTTGAGAAGGTAATCAGGGAAAAGAAATCATAAGGAACTTATCAAAGTTGAACTATTTATATTCCTACATGTTGAAATGATAATTGTAACTTATGAAACTTTTCTCAGTATGAGAATAGTTGAAGGGAATAGAAATGTATGTATACATATATATATATATGTATACATACATATATATGTCTATATAGGAGGGTATGTGGGTATATGAATACATATGTGAGTTTGTATATGTATGTGTACAGGTATACATAGATAGAGGGCACAGGACCAATTAAATAGGAAGGGATGATACTTAAAAGGTGAAATTGAGAGGTGAGAGAGGAATATAATGAGAGGAGATGGGGAAAAGATAGAATGGGGTAAATTATCTCATATAAAAGAGGCAAAGGAAAACTGTTACAATGGAGGGGAAGAAAAGGAAGGCAAAAGGGAATGAGTTTTTATTCTCAATGAATTTGGCTTAGGGAGACAATGACATACACACTAAAGAAGGTATCTTACCCTATAGGAATGTAGAGGGAAAGGGGATGAGAGGGAGGATGATGGAAGGGAGGGCAGGCTGGGGGAAAGGGAAGTTGGAAGCATACACTTTTGAAAAGGGTCAGGTTAAAGTAGAGAATAGAACAAGTTGGGGTGAGGATAGGAGGAAGGGAAATATAGTCAGTCTTTCACAATATATACACTATGGAAATGTTTTGCATAGCTACTCATGTACAACCTATATTGAATTGCTTATCTTCCCAGTAAGGGTAGGAGATGAGAGAGGAAGGGAAAGAATCTGGAGTTCAAAGTTTTAAAATCAAATCTTTAAAAATATATATATATATATATATATATATATATATATATATTTTATTTATTTTTTATTTTTATTTATTATTTATTTATATATATATATATATATATATATATATATATATATATATTTTTATGTGCAACTGGGAAATAAGATATACAGGCACTGGGGTACAGAGATCCATCTTGCCCTACTAGAGAGTTGGAGGGAGAACGGGGGAGAATATAGAAGAGAGCAGATTGGGGTGGGGGTATACAGTGGGATCACTGTTTTGTGGTGGTGGGTAGGGGAAAGACAGGGAGAAATTTTGTAACTCAAAATCTAGTGGAAATGAATGATGTAAACTAAAAATAAACATAAAATTTAATTTTAAAAAAGAAAGAAAAAATTTAAAAATTTTAAAAATTAATCATTTATTTTAAAAAAGGTTTTCATACCACTAGAAATTAGGAAAGAGGCACAGAAAAGCATTTAGGGAGCCTGGAAGTAAGACCTTACCACTTCTCCTAGCCCAGAAATCTCAGGGAACAGGTGGGAAGAGTGAAAGCTGTTTTTTGGTTTTCCATTCCCAGTGTTGACAGATACTAGAGTTTTCTGACACCTAAAAATTTGAGGATATGATTAGGTGAATATTTTCTTGGAAGAAAAGTTTAAGGAACATTGATTCAGATGACAAAGAAAGAGTTACTTAGAGGATAGACAAAGAGAAAAAGAAATAAAGCTAAGAGGAAAACTCCAATGGAGAAAAATTAGGAGTTGAAGGCCCTGGATATGTCAGAGCCTCCAAAATGAGTTCTATAATTACTCAAAAAAGTTTGGAACTAATGAACCACACAGAAAAGAAAAAACAAAACAAAACAAATGGATAATGAATGCTTGTTGTCTAGCCTATCATAAATTGTTGGCATAACATATGTGCCTTTGGCACATATGTCTTGTACAGATACTGCAGCTGGACAATAAACTGGGTCCAGAATAGGAGACCAAATTGGATTGCCTTTGGGAAATTACTCATTGCTTTAAATATCTCCCAACCTTCCTAGTGAAATAAAGGTAAATCCTTCCTGGTATTTTTCTATGGTATACGGCCATGAGTCATGTAATCATAGTTTCCAAAAATTTAATCAATCAACAAACATTTATTAAGCACTTACTATGTGTCATACACTGAGCTAGATGCTGGGGATATAAAAACAAAAAAGAAGAAACAGTTCCTGCTCTCATCTCCCAGCCTGCTTCAGTCATGCTGCCTCTACTTGGACCATTGACTCATAGCCTGTAATCTGGACTGCCAACAGTGTCCCTTGATTCTGACAGGTCAGCTTTTGGTTTATCTTGATGGATCCCGGGATACCATGCTACTTTGGACCCACTCCATAGTATGCTGTTCCATGTATATTCTGCCCCCTCACCTCCCCTATTTTGTTGTTTTCCTCTATTAGAATGGAAGTTCCTTGAGGACAGGGACTGTCTTACTTGCTTTTGTCTGTATCCCTAGTGCTTAGCACAATGCCTGGGATATAATAAGCACCTATTAAACGGTTTTCCTGTCCGACTGTCTATGGAACTTATGTTCTGTCAGAGGAGATAATATATTTTATACAAATAACTATTGTCGATCTATTAAAAAGTTTGGTTAAAGGAGACAAATAGTAATATACACTTACAGCATTTATTCATCTATTTCCTTAAGCTAGAGAACTTGGACAAGGAGTTAGGAGTGCTAGGTCCTAACTGATGAACAAGAAAGTGAAAAGGTTTAAATATGTTTTAGAACCAGCCTAATTCAGGGTAAAAATTTATAATTACAAGGAATTGACAAGGTGTCACCTGGAATATTGTGTTTTCTTTATCATTAACATGCCATAACCTAATACATGCCCCACAAAATAGAAAGATAAAAAAAGGTCCCGTTATTCAAGATAGTGTCTTAGGTTCAGAGTCTTATTCTTAGAAGAAAGAATGCTCTCGTTAGCCCTCTCTGGGGGAAGAGATATTCTCTGAGTTTACTCAGAGAACAAAGAAGCTGTTGGGTCCATTTGGCTTCTCCCACAAGGAGTATGTTCCAAGATAAGGGGAAATCCCACTTTTAGCCTTATCTGGTCTTTGGAGTTGCTGACACAGAAAGAAGCATTTTAAAGTAAGGCAAAGCAGTCTATTTGATTAATTCAGACTTTGATAAAAAATATATTTAATGATTATCACTATATATATGCATATAATAAAAAATAAATACAAAGCAGTTTAGAGATGTGGGTTATCCAAAGGGCAATGAAGAGATATCAGGTATTTGTGAGTTGACTGCAGCATTATTTGCAACAAAGCATTGCTCAGGAAAAGAGGCATAAAGGACATTATCAGGGAGACGTATTACTACAAAAAAGGAAGTAAGCTGATCATGATAATGGAAATCCTACATGCTCTCTCTTCCTATCCATCAAATGTCAGGAGAACTAGAGGAGAGGCCTTCGAATACTGAGTTGACTCTTCCTGGAGGATTCTTGAAAGGATATGGGCAAGAGTTGTACTAGTTGAGAAGGTGTGAATGGGTTGGAATCTATATCACTTGGAGTCTGCATCCATCAATTAATCAACAAGCATTCATTAAAGTATCTCTTATGTCTAAGTGCTGAGTATACATAGTCAAAAGGGATACAGTCCTGCCCTTGAGGAGATTATATTCTAATGGATACCATTAATGAGATCATACATCTATTTAAGTTTAGAAGAAGGAAAACAAGAAAAAAGGAACTTATGTATATATAAAACAACGATCAGAATCATATCCCACACACACACAGATGTCCTTAAATACGATTTTTGTTCTTCCATGTGCTTCTCATATTTCCATTGTTGTCCTCCAGCATGAGCATGGCAGGGTAGAACAAAATGTGTTTTTCTGTCATTGCAGACTTTGCAATTGAACGTGGGGGAGTTCTCACAGTTCCTGTGGCCTGTGCTCATTAGTACCCTGGGTAATGTTCAACTGTGAATTGAGGGCTTCTTAGCCAGTTTCTATAGACATTCTGCTAAGCAAAAGAGAAAAGATAGAGCAGGGAATAAAGAGACAAGAAGAACAAAAAAGTACAGGGAACTTTTAAGTCAGCTTGACATATGTGGAATTGCTTTTATAATTCCAACTTCCAGCTTCATACCTTCAAATTTTATTGTACCAAAATTACAGGCATCCTAGGAAAGGGATCCTAGAAATTATTGAGACCAGAGGTCTTAACCTTGTTTTTGTGCTATGGTCCCCTTTTGCAGGCTGATGAAGCCTTTGGACCCCTTCTCCAAATAAGATTTTTAAATGCATCAAATAAAATACATAAAATAACAAAGAAATCAAATTAAAACAATAACACCAGTTCACTGGCCCAGGTTAAGAATCCCTTCCCTAGACCCACCCCTTTATTTTTTTTACAGATAAAGGAATCAAGACATAGAGAGGTGAAATTACACATCCAAGGTCATAAGGTAGAATAAGAGTCTTAATGGAGGATGGACAGAACCAGAGCTAGAATCCAGGTCTGTTGATTCTAAGT
Organism: Gymnobelideus leadbeateri; assembly: GCA_011680675.1. NCBI lineage: Eukaryota > Metazoa > Chordata > Mammalia > Diprotodontia > Petauridae > Gymnobelideus > Gymnobelideus leadbeateri. The sequence continues at coordinate 4,773 of WOXC01002895.1, read as the reverse complement.
CCAACACCCCCCCTTCCCCAACCCATTCTCAATCTGTGGGACATACAAAAATGTAGAAGAAATAACTTAATATTAGATTGTTTACCATCCCAGGGAGTGGGGAGGATAGAGAGGGGGGGATGGAATTTGGGAGTAAAAACTTTAAAAACAAAACAAACAACAAATGTTAAAATTTGTTTTTACATGTAATTAAGGAAAAATAAAATATTATTTAAATAAAACAATAAATTACTGAAAAGTAAAAGAAAAGTATTAAAGAAAAAAGTATTGTATGTCCCACAGATAATATACATTGGAAGCCCTTTATAGCTCTAGAGTTGGGAAATATTTCCTAGACTTATCCTATAAGCCAACCATCTTATCAGACTTTTATAATACAGGCTGTTCCCCAATTATGAACACTTCACTTACAAATGACCTGTAGTACATGCAGGAAAGGCTTTTGTCAACACCACTACACCTTTCTTCCTGAGCCTTGGCTATTGTTGCTGCCAGGATGAAATGTGACCACTTCTGCCCTCAGGGAGTCATAAGTGCCTGGAGGTGCCCACCAGTTTTCTCCTGAAGAAGCCCCTCCCTAGCACACACCCACCAAAGGAACCTAGGTCACTGTCAGACCAGGACGCAGCACATGTAGGTAGGAGGGTGTTCTTCCAGCATTTTTCAATAGACTGGATAAATCTATCTTTATTACTATTATTCTTCTGGGGGCTCACTATATTGGTGCTAGACAGTGTGGACACCCAATCTCCTCAGTTCACTTTAGATTAGAACTCTAAAGCTCAACCGATCCACTGGCCCCAGCCTCCCGGGTAGTAAGGATTGTAGATGTGTGGCCCCACACCCAAAGAGTTGCTACTTTCTAAATGTGTGCATTTGTTTGCACAGTTATCCCTTCCACATTGCAGAAGTTACAGGGATAGCACCCCAGTTTTTGGCCCTCCTTTCATACCAGAGAAGAAGTTTGAATTATTATGGTATTAAAAGATAAAATGTTGACATAATACAATACTATATATATATTTTATGCATTTCTGAGTTTCTAAACTTTTTTCTGTGCCATCTGCTGGCCTTCCAGTGTTGTTGGCAGCTTCTACAAAATTCCCCCAAATTCCCATTTAATTTCTTATGCTGATCCATGATCTATTGAAACCGTTATGGGGAAGTTACAATGTGGAAGAGATAACTGTTTATGCTTTTTTTCCCCAAAAATGTATGTATGGGGTTTGTAAAATTATCACTGAGTTCCCAGCAAATTTTTTTGTCACCTTGCATTTTCTTTTTTTTTTCCTTTTTGAGGGCAATTGGGGTTAAGTAACTTGCCCAAGGTCACACAGTTAGGTGTGTGTGGGTGTGTGTGTGTGTGTGTGTGTGTGTGTGTAAATGTCTGAGGCTGTATCCGAACTCAGGTCCTTCTGACTCCAGGGCCAGCGCTCTACTCACTGAGTCACCTAGCCACCCCTCACCTTGCATTTACTTAACCAATAAATTCAAACACAATATTATAACTATGATTACAAAGAAATCTAGGAAAATTTGCGACTTTAAAAAGAAGTCGTCTCTCTTGAAAAAGTTGGGACTCATTGTCCTAGAGTATGCACATCTCTGTGTCCTGGCAGATAAAAGCAATGACAAATAATAACTGTCATTTGTATATAATTTTTAGTTTTGCATGGTGCTTTATACACATTATCTTATTTGAGCCTCATGGCTCCACTGTACTACAAAAACCCATATTACTATTCACATTTTGTTGTTGTTTAGTGATTTCAGTCATTTCCAGCTCTTCATGACCCCATTTGGGTGGGGATTTTTTGGGGAGTGGGAGGCAAAGATACTGGAATGAATTACCATTTCCTTCTCTGGCTCATTTTACAGATAAGGAAACTGAGGCAAATAAGATTAAGTGACTTGCCCAGGGTCACACAGCTAGTAAGTATCTGAGGTTAGATTTGAACTCAGGAAGATGGGTCTTCCTGACTCCAGGCCTGATGCTCTATCCACTGCACCACCTAGCCACTCACATTCTATAGATGAAGACACTGAGGATTAGAGAGGTTGAGTGACTTACCAAAGGTCAAATGGCTAATAAATATCAGAGGCAGTATTCCAATCCAGCTTTCTCCTGACTCCAGGTCTGGTGTTCTTTCTTCCTTACTGTGCTCTACTAAAGGAGCTATTTAGGAAGTGGCACATAGGTAGTGTGGTAAATAGTATGGTCAGCTGGGAAGTCCTGAGTTCAAATTCTGCCGTAGACCCTTACTAGCTGAGCAAGTGGATTAATCTTGCTCTGCCTCTCATCTATAAAATGGGGGCATAATAGCCTCTCCCTTGCTGGGTTGTTGTAAGGATCAAATGAGATAATGTAGGTAAAGTGCTTTGTGGACCTATAAATGTTAGCTATTATTACAGAACAGATTTATTTTTTTGGTCTGGGTAATGTTTTCAGTTCAATTCATTTATTGAGCATGTGTGACTCCAGTCCTAAAGCCCATGGGTATGAGTCTTGTTGGACACTAATCTCCACCAATAAGAGGAGAGAGTCTTATACCCTTGGGCTTTGGGATTGGGGTTATATACGTACTGTGTACTTTATAGACTGGCTAGGGATGCAGAAACAAAAGCAAAATGGTCCCTGCCATCAAGGAACTTACATTCCAAAGGGAAGATTGTATGTATGTATGAATGAATGAATTCATAAACTAATTTTGTCCTCTGTGTCCCTTCCCCTTACCCCTCACCCCCAAAAGCAATGCAACAGGAATAAGCAGTTAAGATACTTAGCCTGCACACTGGCATGCCATGTACCTCTCTGACAAAGTGAAAAGTAAAGGAGTCTTTGTTTGGCAGCAGCCTGCAATTCCCATCTTCACTGACATAGGACCCTTGGTAAGAAGTGTCACTAACCTTAATACTCAAGTGTCACTAACACTCTGAACAAGACATCAAACTTCTAGAATAACACCCCTGCCCCCCAAAATCCAGCAGATAGGCCATGCTCCAGAAGAGGCCAAGACCAAGCTCAGCTGCCTCAGGCCCCTGGGAACCTTGGAAAGGAGTGGTAGGGAGTAAGAAATTAAAAAAAAAAAAAAAACAACCAAAACCACATGCCATTGAGTAAATCATTTGATGTTGTGATTCAGAGGCATGAGGCACCCAATCATGTGAGTATTAAAACTAAGCCCTGAAGATATGATTTGGCACGGCAGCTTTGAATGGACAGATGGTATTCATGGGCAGGATTACCATTTGCAGTGAAAACCAGGTCAGGGCTCCAGTCATACAAACCACTGTTTGTTCATTTTGTGTGTTTTTTCCTCCCTTTGGAGTGGGAAGATCCACAATTTTATTTTATATATGTTTTAGATTAAAAAGCAAAAACTGTGTCCTTAGGGCCATGGAGAGTGAGAAGAATGGGGTCTCTGATTAAAACACTAAAGATTAAAGTAGAATAATAAAGACAAAAGTGAACCATTGGCTTATAATAACAGCCCCGGAAATTACCTTGGGCAAGCTGATTTATTTTTCCTGTGTGGCTTCCTTCTGATTTTTTTCCTTTTTAAAGTTAATTTATTTTGCCAATTAAGTTTTTATTTTTCCTCCCTCTCTTTTCCTCCTCCCCATTCCTGAAAAGAAAAATAAACCCTTGTAACAAATATGTATAGAGAAGCATAACAAATATGTATAGAGAAGCCAACCAAATTCTCTTATTGACCATCTCCAAAAATATGTCTCATTCTGCATATTGAGGCCATGGTCTCCCTGCTGGGAGGTAGGGAGCATTTTTCATCGGACCCCTGGAATCATAGTGGATCATTGTGTTGATTAGAATTCTCATGTCTTTCAAATTTGTTTGTCTTTCACAATGTAATTGTTATGATATAAATTGTTCTCTTTTATGGTCTGGCCAATTTTAAAACTTTTGCATCTGGCTCCAAAAAGTAGCAGGTCAGGGTTAATAGCAGTTAGGAAGCTACACTCTCCAGACATAAAGCACCCTCAGATATGCCCCACTGTTTCTACAGACTCCAACAACATTAGCTGGTCCCAGGTCCTTGGGTCCAGTATCTATGCAAAAACCTTTATCTCTAAGTTGACCTGGTCTTGTTCTGGTTAGCATCATCTGAAAGTCAATGGTACGGCATGCAAATGTCACAGTGAGAAGCCAATGTGGATTTCAGTCTTGCTGAGATAGCCTGCTGAAAATGCTGCTTCAATTTATTACTAGTAGTAGTGACAGTAGGGGTAGTAGTAATAGTAGTAGTAGTAACAGCAGGGGTAGTAGTAATAGTAGTGGTAGTGACAGCAGGGGTAGTAGTAATAGTAGTGGTAGTGACAGCAGGGGTAGTAGTAATAGTAGTGGTAGTGACAGCAGGGGTAGTAGTAATAGTAGTGGTAGTGACAGCAGGGGTAGTAGTAATAGTAGTGGTAGTGACAGTAGGGGTAGTAGTAATAGTAGTGGTAGTGACAGTAGGGGTAGTAGTAATAGTAGTGGTAGTGACAGTAGGGGTAGTAGTAATAGTAGTGGTAGTGACAGCAGGGGTAGTAGTAATAGTAGTGGTAGTGACAGCAGGGGTAGTAGTAATAGTAGTGGTAGTGACAGCAGGGGTAGTAGTAATAGTAGTGGTAGTGACAGCAGGGGTAGTAGTAATAGTAGTGGTAGTGACAGCAGGGGTAGTAGTAATAGTAGTGGTAGTGACAGCAGGGGTAGTAGTAATAGTAGTGGTAGTGACAGCAGGGGTAGTAGTAATAGTAGTGGTAGTGACAGCAGGG